>JAQQAE010001421.1:5238-25614 GCA_029823295.1 Pseudamia nigra
AGTGTTAAGATGTTTGATTCCAGGTGGAAGCATCGATTGCTCCAAACGGAGAACTGGACCTGTGGACGGTCCCACTCATCATCAATCACAAAGTAAAGGACTGGAGAGTGAAACCTCGTGATTGAGGTGGTGTGACGTAACCGAACTAGACTAGGATCAGCACTGGTGTGATGCAACCGAACTAGACTAGGATCAACACTGGTGTGACGTAACCGAACTAGACTAGGATCAACACTGGTGTGACGTAACCGAACTAGACTAGGATCAACACTGGTGTGACGTAACCGAACTAGACGAGGATCAACACTGGTGTGACGTTTCCACATGGATAAACGCTGACGTTGGAGGGACACTGACTCTAAACGTGGCTGCAGATGAGGCCGTTTCACCGGTCGGACGGTGCAGGCAGGTGCGGTTTCCACCTGGAACCTCCCTGAAATGACGCACTTAACCTTTAAAATGTAACTTATCTTCAACCGTAGACCTACGTCGATTATTGATGCAACTCCTGAACTGCCTCAGACTAGAAATCCTTTTCAAACTCATCTACATTTGAAACCAACTCATGGAATCCAGTTCTATTTTCTCAAATCGCATCACAGCTGATGCTCGGGTGTTCGTTGTGGCTCATGACGTGCAGACAGCGTGACGGGTCCGGCTCTGAGGAGTCGTGCAGCGTCGGCGGTTTCATGCGTTTGCCGTCAGCGTGCCGTTAGCCGACTCACTGCCTGCAGTGGAGGAGGAAGCAGCAGCAGCGCTGGGCGGAGCCCCAGCTGAGTTGGTGAGAGAGGAGGAGGAGCTAAGCCCTACGTGGGTGGGGCTAGACAGAGTTTTGGCCGCTGAGGCGTCATTGTGCTGACTGACGACGGACGGCTGGCGGCGCAGAGCACCGGGCACCGCCGCCTGGCCCGTCTGGAAGGTATAGACCACATCCATCTGAAGAGGGACAGCCGGAGACAGAGTTAGACAAGTATCTGAAGAGACAGGGTTAGACAAGGATACGAAGACAGGATTAGATAATGATCTGAAGAGACAGAGTCAGACAAGGACACAAAGAGACGGGGTTTGACAAGGATACGAAGACAGGATTAGACAAGGATCTGACGAGACAAAGTTAGACCCGGATATGAAGGGTCAGACCAAAATCTGAAGAGACAGAGTTAACCCAGGATGCGCAGGCGGAGATGGACCAGGATCTGATCTAAACCAGAAGAGCCAGAGATAGAGCATGATCTGATGACGGACACAGACAGAGTTCAGGCTCATTTATGCCTGCCCATAAATACAGATATGGAAATGTGTGGCGTTTCCACCCACACTGTGGATTTACTTTGCATATGCTGCTGCATATCTTTCCAAAACTTATGAAAGCACATGGAGCTTTTCCTGAAATGGAGCAACGCTTGGCGACTGTCGCCAATGTTTGGGGAGCGTTATATGACTGGAAAGACACGACGAAGAAACAAACCGAAACAATAATGTCCCCAGAATCCCGACTGTTTAGGACACGACCCCACTTTGACCTTTACATAATCTCAATGTCCTTCTGTTGTAGAGATGCTACTATAATAAACATTTCTTGTCAGTCAGTGTTGATAATTATCATGGGTTTAGATTTAAAGACTGGATTTTCAGCCCATAGTAAAGGTTGGAAAAGACCTGATGAGTATTTGTTTTTTTTTTTTTTAAATAAAGGCGATAGTGAATGAAAACCATGTGATGTAACAAGATGCAGCATGATGGAAAAAAAACAAAAAAAAAGATGAAAATAACATAAAAGACACAAGAAGCAAACATGAACTGAAATACGTGAATGCTGTCCAAAAACAAAAATTAAGAAAAAAAAAAATATCCAGGATTTAAGAGAATAAAGACAACAAATGACCTAAAACAACTCAAAAGACAAACGTCAGTTTAGATAGAAATTAAGAAAAAGCCTTTATTTAAGAGAATAAGAACAAATTACCTAAACTAAACAAAACGAGGAATTCAATGTACGTAGAAAACGACGGCTGCACATGGACAGTGACGCAGCGTCTAAAAATGGATTCAAGGGTAAACATAAACGAGCCCGTGGACCAGGAATGTGAAGGATGGAGGACAGGAGGAAGGAGGAAAGGATGGAGGAAAGAAGGAAAGTACAAGACAAAGAAAATAAACAGCTGCTGTGAAGCAAGAAGCTGCAGGTTAAATCAGACTTTAAGTGAATTTAAAATTCAGAAAACACACCAAGACACGGAGCATGTGCAGAATTTAAAGACGCTCGTGAAGAAAAATGTCACCCGGCGTTGTCTCAACTTTTTTAGAGTTAGTTTGGAAATTCAGCTCCACATTTACTGGCTTTACTCAGAGCTTCAAGTCCAGCTTCGAACAAACTCCTGCCTCGACACCTGAAAGTTCGGCGTGGGCTTCTGTTTCGAGCCCTTTTCAACGAGGCCGACGTGGAAACCGAGACGTTTGAAACGACGCGGTCGGGAACATGCGACGGGGACGAGGACGCGGGGACGAGTCCCGCAGAAGCTCCGGGACGACGAGGAACTGGAGCAGCGAATAAAGAGCTTTTGAATCACGCTGCTGCAGAAAATGTGTCACTTTGAATGACTGATAAAGTCGGGGCAGCGAGGTGCAGCTTGTAGCAATTATCCCCCCACAGTGTGCGAGCGTCGAGGCGTTGAGCGGCGCGTCGCAGCCGCCAGGATTAGAGAGGAGGACGGCGCAAGAACAGCGTGCACAGATAAGAACCTAATTAGCTGGCAGCCTTTTGTCGCCTCCCTCCTCCTCCTCCTCCTCCTTTTCCTCCCATCCCAGGAGGACCGATACTACAGATACAACACAGCTCCCTCCCACTCCTCATCCTGTCATGTTACAAGGCCAGGCGGGTAAAGGTTATTATCACACACACCAAAAAAAAAACAAACAAAAAAAAAAAACATTTTACATCATTGGAAAATTAACAGTCGACGAAAAATCCTGGAAAAAAAAATAAGTTATTTATATAATCACAGTGACTGGTTTCGGATCAGCCCGACCTCGTTAGAGAAACGCTTTTTGCAGGGGCTCGCGTTTGCTCTTCGGTGGCCTCCGGTGGCCGAATGAAGAAGTGCAACGTGGAAGGAGACAGGTGGCGCCATGACATACTGTAGCAACGTCAGACCGACTGAGAAAAATATAATAAAATATAACCGTTCTGAGGAGAAAGGCTGCTTTTGGACAGATCCGAACCACTGAATGACCTTCAAAGTACAAAAACATCACCTTTTAAAAAAAAGCTGTTCAGTCACCATTTGTGTATTTCAGGTCATTTTTGTATTTTTACTTCTTTTACATTATTTTCAGGCCTGTGTGCTGGCGAAGCGGCGAGCAGAGTATTATTTTTACCGCCCACGGGATCCCTCGAGAGCAGATCCACAGATTTTACCAAACTCGGCGTGGTGTGGATTTTCAGGGGGTTTATCTGGCAGTGATTCGCTTCCTGGGTCACGGTCAAGGTCACCCGAGACGTCTCGCAAAACACATTTATTTATTTTATCTATTCTATCTCGAAGTGATCCTGGTCTGGAAGCAACCAGAATATTATGACGTCATAATAGGACTTCGTGCCCACAGTGCATTTTTGATGGTATCCCAGCAAGCAGCGGGGCTACCGATCTAATCTTAGCCACAAAATAATTGGAAAATAACTAGACACGATCAAAACGACTTCAGATGTGGATCATTCAAAATTACTAGGTCTCTGTCTTTGCAAACCGCAGGACATGGCTCGGCCCTGCAGTCATATTTATCGAGATTTATATTGTTCTCGTCTTGCTTCGTCCTTTTGCATATTATTTCATAGTTTTCATCCTCTATCATCTATCTTGAATCTTTTTTATCTTTAATAATTAAATGACAAATAATAATCAGTTTTCTCTGACTTCGGAAGCCGTCCATTAAATAATTAGACGTTTATCATAATAAACGTCTTGGATTTTGGAATAAAGTCAAATGCTGAACAGTTACATTGAAAACAAGTTATTTACATGACAATAATTTTCTGTATATTGTGAAATGTGTGTAAATAAAATCCCGCAACGCTGCAAACGTAGACACTACGTTCAGACCTCCGTCGACGCCAGCTGTTAACATGTCGGACTACAACTCCCAAGATGCATTGCGCACGGAGGTGTTCTGTCTATTCTCCTGCTTCTGAAGAGTGTGATGTGTAATTTCAGCTTGTTCCCCGTGGCGACAGCAGGGATGCATCATGGGTACTGTAGGATTTATTCACGCGTCAGTGAGCTCGACTGTGGCACGAAGTAAAAGACGTGAAAAAGTCTATTTCACGTTGAATTTATTTCCTCACTTATCGAGGAAAAGGAGTGTTTTTTTTTCTCTCTAAAACGGTCGCAGGCAGGCAAACTAAATACATATTCAGATAAATGAAAACAAATTAAAATAGTATCCCCAAAATGATTTCAAAAACAAACGAAAAATGAACAAAAAAATCTAACAAAAAAAACTAGAAATTATCACATGAAGCTTAAGAAACAAAAATGTACACGTGAACAAGAAATGATCAAAATATTTACCAAAATGAATGAAAAATTACCCCCAAAATAAAAATAGACAGAAAATGAACAAAAACAAACAAGAATGAAAATATGTTTATGAAGGAAAGATGACAGAAGTTATTCCCAAACTGTACAGAAATTAACATTTACAGAAAAAGGTCATAATTCTCATCAAAACGAAAAAAAAAAAATCAACGAAAAGGTTTAAGAATCAAGTGTTAACTAGAAATATTCAAAAATATTTACCAAAATGAGCAAACAATTAACAAAAAAATATTTAAAATAGAAAAAAAAATGTGAACACGAAGAAACGGAAAAAAAATGTTTACCAAAATGAACAAAAACAAACAAAAAATTTAAAATATTAAGAAAAAAACAAAACAACACAAGAATTTGTTGGATATGAAGGAAAGACGACAGAAGTTATTGCGCAAATTGCACCGAAAATTAACCAGCGTCAACAACAAAAAAGAACAGAAATGACCAAAAATGATGACAGAAGTTAAACAAATAAATGAATAAAAATAAAATGATTAAAACAGAGACAAAATACAACCAAATTATTCTGCTGTTCTTTCTTTCTTCCGATCGATTTTGACTGAGATTTGATGAAACGGATCACGTTTCGCACCTTTTCGACCCGTTTCCACAGCATCATCACGACCCGGTTTGACGAGGACGTGTCAGACTGTGTGGACGTGGATATGATTATGTTATGACTCATTCTCCCACGTTTCCCCTCAGGCGACGGCGCAGAAACGTCCAGAAAACTCCTGACCTGCAGTTCCAGGACGTGGGTGTTAGCACGGAGGCTAATGAAGCCCACAGGGACCCACACACACACACACACACACACACACACACACCTCTGACCTCACACACTGACGATATTCAACAACTCGACACTTCCTGACCCCGTTGTTTCACTTTTTACAGACTAAATTTGGATTTTTTTTTTTTACAGACTCTGCACATTTCTGACTTTTGGCATAAATTAAACAAGACGCAGAAGGATCCGGTTTCGTTTCCTCACGAACGTCGTCACGGTTTGTGGACGGTGACGAGCGGCGAAGCTGCGCACGTTAATGACTCATAATTACAATAGTAACCTCGGCCAAGGCTGCAAACTAAAAACTGTTCATATCATACGCTGATGTCGTTGCTCATTTTGCAGTTGTCGCTTAATTTTGTACAATATTTAGCATGTTTTTATTTGTTGTGTGGACCATGATGTTCATTTTATTAATTTTGTTGCTCATTTTCATTTATTTTTTAATGACTCGCTGCTTATTTTGCTCATGTATGTTTATGATGTAGATTATTTTGTGGACTATTTTGCTTATATCAGTTCATTATGTAGATTTATTTTGCATGTTTTGCATTTATTTTGCTGATTTTATTATTTCTGTTTTTTTTGCTCGTGTTACTCACGTTGTTGATTTGGCTCGTTTTTGTTAATTTTGTTGATTATTTTCCTCATTTTTATTTATTTCGTTGCTTCTCTTGTTTCTTTTCATTTATTTTCAAATAACTCATTGCTTATTTGACTCATTCCTCATCATCATGTGGATAATTTTGTTGGTTATTTTGCTCATGTATGTTTATTTTGTTTATTATTTTTGCTAGTTTTTTTCCATTTTCGATTATTATGTTGCCAGTTGTTAATTTTGTTGATAATGTTGCTCACTGTTATTTTGCTCATTTTCATTTATTTTTTAATGACTCACTGCTTATTTTGTCCATTTCTGTTTATTATGTAGATTATTTTGCTCGTTTTTGTTAATTTTGTTGATTATTTTTGCTAGTTTTTGCTATTTTTGATTATTATTTTGCTTGTTGTTAATTTTGGTGATAATGTTGCTCACTGTTTTTTATTTTGTTGCTTATTTTGCTCATTTTCATTTATTTTTAATGATTCATTGCTTATTTTGCCCATTTCTGTTTATTATGTAAATTTGGTTATTTTGTTGACTATTTGCCACATTTCTTGTCATTTTGCTGATTATTTTGCACATTTTTTATTTCGTTGACCATGATGATCCTTTTATTTATTTTGCTGTTTATTTTGCTAGTTTTTAAAAATTTTTCTTGATGATTTTGCTCATTTTTATTTATTTCTCATTTTTGTTTATTACAAGATTATTTTGCATTTACTTGGTATTTTCTTGCTTGTTTTGCTCGTTTCTGTTTATTTTAGTGATTACTGCTTAGTCACATTTGATCTTTTTGATCATATTTGATCATATTGCTAATTTGTGTTTATTTTGTTAACGGTTTCATTTTGTGGAGCTTTTTGTTCTTTCTTTTCTTTACTTAGGTTTTTCAGTACATCGATGCCTCTGCTTATTTTTGTTGATTCGTTGATGATTATTTCGTTAACAACTGTTTGTTCTGTTCATAATTTTGCTACATTTGGTTCATTTTTGCTTCATTTCATTAATTCTACCTCTTGCTTTAAGTGCATCATCTGATTTTCGTGCGATGATGTGAACGTATGAAACACCGGATGTTGTTCGATGTCGGTTTTCGACGTCGGCAGCTCGTCGTGTCTTACGTGACAAAAGGCTCCGTAAACAAACATCGTCACGTTCTGACGAGCTCGGACTGCGTTATTTTCCGAACCTCTGCTATGCGCCTCGTGCTTTTTGTCCCACCATGGACACCATCTTTAATTTATGTCTTTTATTAAAGTGAAGCTTTGCAGCCGAGTGTGAAATTAACTTGACTTTATATTCAGCTGTGTGTGTGTGTGTGTGTGTTTCTTGGTCTAGAATAAACTACAGACTCAGATCCTGTTTCCAAATTTCACATCAAGCTTCAATAATAACCTGCATCTGTGTTACAATATGTCAACAAAACCACAGCGCCGCGTTAGAGATGAACTGATTAATTAAATTGGCTTTAGGCTGCCTTCACACCCGCTAGTCCGGTCCGGTGGGTCGATTGGACCCACAAGTTGCTACAATATTTCAATTCTCAACCAGTCGGGTCACGTTCACACCAAACGAACCAACCACTATGGATGTTGTTTATCCTCCCACTCATGTGGTGGCGCTGTTTACAAAATACTGTGTGACGTAAGCGAGAGCTGATTGGCTCAGCATTCGTAGAGGAGACGCAAATATCGGATTTATGCTTTATTTCGGAATAATGAATGGTACTATTTTACTTGTTTTTGTGGCGATTTACGGTATTATTATCATTTGTTTGTGCAAAAAGCACAAATACTGCTGTTGTTCCATGGGAATCGTATTCGGGTCGAAACATTGCGGTTCTTTTTGACACAGAGAAGACGTTTCAAAAGACGCTTCTTGAAACGTACGTCACAGCTTGCTACGGAAGCCTCCGTAGACCAAAAAGTGCTACATGCAGCTGGACCGAATCGAGACCAGTCAGCGTTCTCACCACCAGGGAACGGCACCGGAGTTCGGATGGAGGTGTACCGAACCGTACCCAGACCATCTCCACAAGGTGGTCTGGGTACAAACAGAGCAGTGGGGGGGGTGTATTTATTTATGAGGGACGTGACGATTCTCTATTATGTACAGTATGAGTTATGGACATTTCATATTTTTAATCCTTGCAATAGCTGGCTCGGCGTCTGTGTAAATACAGTAGCACGTTGTAGTCTTTTCTTTCTCCTGCTGAACAAATGCACCGACGCTGAAGAAGAACGTGAATGATAGCGGTGATGAACGCTGCCGTGGTTACGCGGCGTCGCGCGCTACAGCGCTCGCTGCCTCACGTCGGTTCATCCTGGGCAGCTTCTAGTGCAAAACCTTTGCGACACATGCGTAAATCTGCTGTAGCTCCATTCTTTAGCTGAACTGGATGGATTTCCGTGTTTGGTCCTGGCCAATCAATAAGCCAGGCTTTCTTCTTCACTGTGTTTTTTTTTTCTTCTTGGTCAGTACCAGCCCGAACGAGCAGTTAATGGAACTGCGCGACACTGTAAGGAGATTTAGGCTGCTTTCACGCCTACAGCATTTTTAGCTTAAAGCGGACCGGAGTCCGGAACACCTGCGAGTTCGGTTCTTTTGTTGCTGGTGGGAAAGCGGACCAGTTTGATTTGGTCCAGACTAAAGAACCGTACCGAGACCGTCTTTTTGAGGTCGTCTCAGTACGGTTCGGTACGCCTCCATCCCTGATGGTGACAACGCTGACCGGCTCATTTGCAAAGATGTTGGTGTGAATGTGGACTGAACTAGTTGAGAATTGAAACATTGTGACAACTTGTGGGTCCAATCGACCCACTGGGCCGGACTAGCAGGCGGTAAAGCAGCCTTAGTCTGCTTGGGTAAAGGGCAGTGTGAACATGAACCAAACTAAATCAAAGTGTTAAATTTCTCGGCGTTCTCCACCCAATCAGACCGAGTCCCCGGGACTGTCCTGGTGTCAACGCACCCTAAGCCATTTTAAAAACTGCTGAGCTGGCGGTGTCTTAGCTGGCAAAAAAGAATAGCTTAAAATACCCAGAGTAACCTAATTCTAAAAAAATCCACTGTGTAGCTTGTAAATTGGCCTTTTTGAGTTGGGTGTTTTGTGTCACGGGCTGAATTTTAGATTGTTACCAAAGCGTGTATTTCTTCACAACGAGATCATCATAACTCGCTGTTCACCCGTCTGACCTGCAGCTCTTCTGGAACGCTGCCGCCAGGCTTCTGGCAAAGTCTTGTAAATGCGCACACGTCACCCCACTTTTAATTTCTTTGGTCTGGCTCCCCATCCAAGTTTAAGACGCATAGCTAATTAATATGCAAATGAGATGGTGGCTACCATAGCAACCCTTCCCCTACCCTGACTATCCATGTGCCAAGTTTGGTTATTTCGGTCCAGGGACTTGGGAGATGCAGAAGTACAGTATGTACAACCTTAAAATTGATCCTGACCTTGACCTTATTCCTTCAAGGTCGCAGCATATTTGGAATCATAATCAATAACCCAGGGGTACATAGCTACAAATACATGTGTTGTGCAATAATTAGTGATCTTCAAGGTCAAGGTCAAGGTCAGTTGATGAGTGAAGAGGCACAGTCTAATCTATCACAGATTAAAAGTTGGCGTCTCTAGCTACAGCAGGCTTGGTACTACAGGCCAAAATAGTGTTTTTGCAATTACCTAATTAATTAATGTGCTAATTATGTGGTGGTTGTCATAGTAACCCTTTCTCCTGTCCTGGCTACCCCTGTGCCAAATTTAGTGAGTTTGGGTGCATTTTTATTGGAGCTCTGCCTCAGACACACCTGTCAATCAAAGTGTCGATTCCCTTAATTATGCACAAATTATCAGGACCTGGATCATGTAAATTGATGCATTGTATAAAATTTAATCTCCTGTATTGTATTCAGAGTTGGAAATAAACAGGAAGTGAAATTGTTTGTTTGTACCAGACTGTAAACATGTCTATTTCTTGGACATTTTAACGTGGGAGTCAATGGGGATTGACTTACGTTTCCACTCAGCCCCCAGTGGACACTGACAGTATTGCAAGTTATCATCCTTCCATATTTGGCTCATGGCTTAAGCATCAAGGTTGCGGATTTGGTTGAAAGTGAGAAATTTAATTGTTTTAAGAACGTGACACGCCTATTTTGAATTTGATAACAGCAACGCGTTTCAAAAAAAGTGGAACCAGTAGCAAAAAAAAGCTGGAAAAGATGTGAAATGCTTAAAAAAAAACAACATCATCTCAGGCTTTTTTTTTGCAAATCATCACCTTGTACTTCTTACACTTCACACAGTGACAAATCTTTCCGGGACACGGTAGATTCTCTACTGCAGTTATAAACAGATATTTGTTGCTCCGTCCTGCACGTCTCTAATTTCTAAGAAACTCATCTTTATAGATTGGTGACATTGGTCAATTAATCGTCTTTTTCCTGTTACACCTTCTTTTAAAAATCTTACAACGACCAACTCGTGAGCCGTCGTCTCACATGACTCGACAGATCAGACCCGTGACGTCATGCGTCTTTCTTTTCTGCCGTGTCATACAACGCAGCTTTTGAGAAACTTTCTTTCTAGTCGGTCTGTTGTTGCTTCGAGTGTCACCGACGTCACATTCCATTTTTCTGTTTGCCAAACACGGCAAACTGGACCAGTTCTGATCGTTTCACACAACTTCCTTTAATTTCTCTTCATCATGTGACCTGTGTAGAGCTGCAACAATTAATCACATAGTGGTTGATGAAATAATTCATTCACATTTTGATACATAATTCATGCTGCTGGACTTGAGAAAAATGTGCTTCTTTATTGGTTTCTTTCCTGCTCTGTGACAATAACCTGACTATCTTTGGGACATTTTTCAACATTTTCTGGTGTTTCATGGAATAAAGAACTGATCAATTGGGGAAAACAGAGTTCTGATCAGACTAGGGTTAATGATTAATCTCTTTTCTTCATTAAATTTATAGCTGTTTGGATTACAAAAAAATGTGAGAATATAGCAGAAATTATTTCCAAAAGCCAAAAACATTGTTCATAATACCTTGTTTAGTGCCAATAATAGTCAGTTCACCATCACAGAAAATGAACGAAACCAGAAAATATTCACATTTAACTTTGAAACAAGCAACTTTGAAAGTGATCAAATAGCTGATTGTTACCGTTTTGGACTGAAACCGGAAAATTTTTGAAAAAAAAAAAAAAAACAGCTGATGCGGTGAATACAGGTGAGGAGGGGCGGAGCTTAGCTGCAGGTAAAGATTCCTTTGACATTTCTGTTGCAGAAAACAGCGCCCCCTGCAGCGTCCTAAAAGCAACCTGTTGATATAAACACTGTCCGGGTTACATTAACGTTTCCGGGTTTGGGTTTGGGTTTGCAGCGTTCGTACCTGTGTCTGGATGCGGTTCAGGCCTCTGAACCACAGGATCTGGCCTCGTCGCAGCTCCATCTCAGCGTGGTCGATCTCGTCGGCGCCCTCCGTCAGCTCCTCCTCGGGGATCTCCTCCTTTGTGATGCCGTGACCTGCCTCCTTCAGGAACTTCAGGTGATGGGTCGGGATGGCTGAGATCAGCTGACACACACGAAAACCTCAGGTCAGTCTGTTGCCCACACGTTTGTTAAAAAAGGGACTGATTTTTACACGGACAGCTTTTTTAACTCCATACAACCACGTTCTGACGACGCTCTACAGGTGCATTATGGGAAATTAAGGATACAGTCATTTTTAGATTACAGTGGTAACCCGTCATACTAGCGCATCAACATACGACTTTTTTGTGACAGAAGTAAGATGTCGGGCAAAATTTTGCACCGGTTCATGAGCAAAACCTCGGGTTACAAGTAAAATAGGTCCTGAGAGTGTGCGCGCTGTCACGCTCTGCGGTGCTTCGTGGTACCCCGCGGTGCTTCGTGGCTGGAGCCTATACCAGCTGGCTAAAGGCCCCACCACCCGGTGTTGGGATCGAACCCTAGCTGTGACCGCACCACCGTGTCGCCATTAATCATTCCTTTTCAGATAATTAACATAACTTCCTTTTCAAATAATAATAATGAATAAATGTGCACATACAGGTGTGTAATACATACTTTATACGGGAGTTTTCGTGGGCCTCAGAATGGATTAATGGGTTTTACGTGTATTCTGGTCCATCTCACAAGTTTTTTGTGTCATGAGTATGATGCCGGAACGGATTAAACTCGTATGACGAGGTACCAGTGTATTTTCATAGCACTGGTAATTTTCTCCTTAATTACATAACTTAAACCTGTATTTCCTTCTCACTTCTGGGTTATCGGACTAAATTTGTAAGACAATCAATAACACGAGACAATTTTTTGGTCCAATTTGACATATCAAAAGGTATCAAGTTTAAAGTTACTTTTGAGTTTTTCCTTTATGATTACATATTAACACAGTCTTACGCTTCAATAATTCACCTCGAATCTCTCGACTTGTGATGTTATCTTATAAATTGATAAGACAAAATATACACACTGTACTTGATGGTAAAATTCAACCAGGATGAAAAAGTATCCGTCACTGCAGTTTTTCCCCCCAAACTTTGGTCCCACGTGGCTCGGTGCGATCTTTGATGCGACGTGCCGCTGTGCCGACACGCTCACGCTCCAGCTGCGAGGTTCCGGCGGGTCACACATCTCGGATTGGCGTCTGCCCGCTCACTGAACCCACCTGCCGCCGGGTAACGGGTGCTTTCTAAACCTGTGTGCGTGTGAACGGGAGCATGTGTGAACGCCCCCCCCCGGTGCTGGTAAACATGAGCCGTACCGCTTTCATGTGCTCGGCTCATTACCATGGCGATGGTCGCGATGGCAACGCAGCGGCAGCAGCGGCAGAGTGTGACAGGCAACAGTTTACTCCTCACCCTCAGAATATCTTTGTTCTCATAACCTCACCTTTTATTAGAGAACAGAGAACGTGTGCTTCTGCTTCTCACGACCCCGAGTAAAAGGTCGTGAGCCGGGGGAGGGGTGCAATGTTTACAGGAAAAAAGTTGCAAAGTTGCAAATGTACAAGAAAAAAATTGGACACTGTGGGTGTGAAGTACAAAATTTGTGGAGAAAATATACAAATGAATTATTTAAATTTTGTTTGAGGTCAGAGTCACAAATTGATGACATTCTCTGAAACTCAAAGTTGACAGATGGAGACGTGGTCAAAAACCATCATAATTTATAAGTGATTCAGCCACTTCCTTTAGATGAGCAGCAGCGTCGGCTGTGGACACCAGCACATCTGAACGTCCACAGGATGGACCTTCATCAGTCCACGACCACCTGCACATCTACAACGTCCACGACGAGTTCAATTCATCTGGATCTGACGCTGTGAGGAGGAGTAGCGCCTCCTACTCCAGAAACAGTAGCGCCTCCTACTCCAGAAACAGTAGCGCCTCCTACTCCAGAAACAGTAGCACCTCCTACTCCAGAAACAGTAGCGCCTCCTAATTCAGACGCAGTAGCGAACATATGGCTTTTACACAGTTTTGAAACATAAAAATAATGATAATGACAATAATAAGAAGGAGAAGAAGAAGAAGAAGGAGAAGGAGAAGGAGGAGGAGGAGGAGGAAACATCCTTTATTGTCCAAAAAGCAAAATCTGATTAGAAAAAAACAATCACAAAGAAAAGAAATATATATTAAATTCTGCAATATTATGAATGGTCACAGACCTGGATGACTCGCAGCGCTGCATGAAAACGTACCGTCATGTTTCTCTAAAATCATTGGAAAATTCATTCTTTTTCAAAAGAAACAAAGCAAATATAACTTTATAAGACGAACTAACGGTGAGAAAGTAGAATAAATCAGTGAGGTAAGAAAAGTCTGCCAGAAAAACCATGAGATTTTCAAAGATTACTCATATGATTTTTGACGGAGAAATGAAACTAAATCAGAACAAACAATGTTGTTCTGACATTATAAACTTACACAATATACAAGAATGACATAAATTTGTGACTCCAATCTGTAAGAGCCTCATTTTTCTAATCAAAAGCGTGACTTCAGTGTTACTCAACGTTTCATCTTTTTTGTTTCCAGACTTTTTTCTTCTAATATTCTTCTTCTCCAGGACCTTACAGCTGCTTTTAAAACGCCGTTTCCGGTCCGGATTTGGGTTCTGGTTTCTGGACTCACCTGTCCCCACAGCAGCTCCCCCACACCGATGAAGATGCACCACAGCCACTGGTCGATGGTCAGGGCCGTGCAGGAGAACGGCTTCCCCCCGAACTGAACTATGATGATCTGAGGAGACGCACGGCACCGTTTAAACGAGGCAGACAGCTGATTTCACACATTTAATTCACGGCGACTGCGGCGGCGGACGTTACCTGCAGAGCGAAGGTGCCGAGCACCACGCTGCAGAAGATCGGGTTCCTGTAGACGCCCTCGAACACGTTCCGCTCTCCGTGGATCTTCCTGGCGTTGATCTCATTGAACAGCTGCATCATGACGAACACGTTGAACACGATGGTGTAATGCTCCGACGGCGGCGAGTGCAACGGCGCGTTACGGCCACTGTCGATGTCAAAAAACTTCTCACCTGGAACAGGATCAAGACCAAACCGTTCACGTCTGTGCTAAATATTCACATGGGAAGGAAGGTCAGTGTCTGCGGAAACGTCTACAGAGTCAAAGCTGCTGGAAGGACGTCACAAAATGTTTATCAGAGCTGCTTAACATCAAAAGCTCCTGAAATGTCAAACTAGATAGAAAGATAGAAACTGTATTGATCCCAGAGGGAAATTCACAGTTTCCAGAGTATCATACAGTTTAAAAAAGGGAAACATAATAGAGATACATTTTACAGGTATTTACAGAGTAAGGCATAAAGGGCAGTAGTGATACCAGACGATGTGAGCTTGGAATATATCTGGGGGGGCTTTTAATCTTTTTAGAACTAATTTCATGTATTCCATTGCAGATAATTAACATAACTTCCTTTTCAAATAATAATAATGAATAAATGTACAGGTAGGGGTGTGTTTACATACTGTATATGGGAGTTTGTCATGGATTCAGAACGGATTAATTGGTTTTACATGTATCCTATGGAAAAAGTCGCTTCGGATAATGAATGATTCGCTTACAGAGCGTGATGCCGGAACAGATTAAATTCATTAAGCGGAGCACCACTGTACATTGGTTCAGCCACTGTCTAATTATTGTGTCTCGTCTTACTATACGTAGTAACGCCCCCCCATCTCAAAAGCTGACGGGATGGAGATCTGATAGTGGTCACCAACCACGGAAACTAGTTCCAAGACTTTTGGGCCATCAGGTCTTTTCTTGTCATACATAACAGTGCCACCGACTGGATGCAGATACTACGGTACAAATTTCAAGTTAATCAGTTCAGACAAAGTTCATGCATCATTTTTTATTACAAACAGTAGCACTTCCTATTGAAAACCAGCAGTACCCACCCACCCCCATCCCAGAAGCTGACAGGATGGAGACACTCGAGTAATAAATAGTTTAAAGTAAGCTGGTCCATAACCTTTCAGCAGACAACATGAAGGACATGGGTACCATGAAACCATTATCCACCATTTTTGATAGATACCCAATAAACTTTGGACTTCTTGGGTATTTGTTACATCTAGGCTGGATTATGGCAACTCACCACCGGCAGGATGTCCACATAACTTTTCGTTTACTACATAATTCCATATGTGATGTTTTACAATTTGGACGCCAATTTGGACAGCGATAAACATTAGAGAAGCATAAGTGTGTCTAAACTTTTGACTGGCAGCATATAATGACAACAATGTGAAGCTAAAGTCACAGTGAACATGTGCTGTAACTACTGTGCATCTGTGAGTCGATGCTAAACCGATGAACTGACCAGCGAAGAGCAGGGTGAAGATGATAACGAGTTGGTACACCGCGTGGCCGAGGATGTTCTTCATCATGGTCCGGGAGATGAGTGGCTTGTTGCGTCCGTACGGTTTCCGTAGCAACAGGGACTCGGTGGGTGGTTCGGTGGCCAAAGCGAGAGAAGCCAGAGTGTCCATGATGAGGTTCACCCAGAGCATCTGCACAGCCTTCAGAGGGGAGTCCTGCACGAGGAAGACGAAGAGGAGATACATGACGGGCTGAAAAGTCATTCCACAGGCGGAAGCCGCGGTCGCCGGGTGACGCTGTTAATTAACTTTATTGTCCAGATGGAAATCTGACTTGCGCTACGACTGCATTCACGACAGCTACGAACACGCGGCAGTACAATCAACAGCAACGACACTACAAACGGCTACACACTGCACACTTTGAATAGAAATATTGCACACGAGCAAGTTGCCAAAAAGCGTAACGACTACAGGATGTACAAATAACACGAGCTGCACGAATATGTGCACACAAAAAAAAAAAAAAACCAGAGTTGTAGCAGCAGCACCACACACCGGGTCGCGACACCAACCCTGACCGTTGTCAAAGACGAGGTTTCTAATGAAACTGAGGTGTTTGAAGAAATAAGTTTGAACTTTTATCAATACAATGAGCTGGCGGCTCAGTCCAACTCGCACCACGACCCTCCAGAGGATTAACAGGAAGGAAATGAATGAAGTTTTAATATTCATGTCTTCACTTGGGAGATAATTCACAGAGACATTCCATTAGGGTTTATTTTGCGACTCGCGTGTCGACCTGTGGGAATCCTCGGGTACTAGAAAGCATAGTGTTTATAAAATGGGGGAGCTGACTTTTTGAAAACTTGGTCATGAATTACTATAAATTTCTCTAATGATTTTGACTGAAATTGAGGAAATTAAGTTTTGTGAATAATCATATGAATTATTTGTCACATTTCATTGATGTTATGTTCAACAACTGGCAGGTTGAGATATTTCTTCTGATTTACTGTTCATGGCACTTGAGGACAGACAATGTTTTGTCTTATTAATGTATTATCTATGGGTCCTTGTTTTGAAGTTGTATCAATTTTCACAAACACTTCAGCAAGTGACCTCTGGAAAAAGCCACATAGATGTGCATGTGAAAATACTGGCGAGGACGGACAGATACGTGGAATGTGTGTTCCTGAGACTTACTGATGCCCATAGAGGAGCTAATCTTACTCTTGGTTCCAGTCCAAAGGGTAAGTTTAGGTCAGAAGGTGCCTGCTGTACCTGAACGCATCACTGCGTATATGATAACATTAGGAAGTGTACCTGAACGCATCGCTGCGTATATGATAACATTAGGAAGTGTACCTGAACACATCACTGCGTATATGATAAGTCCCCTTGTACGTGGTGGCGCGCATTGTCTAGCGCAGCGGATCCGGCAGGAAGAAATTTGATTGATTGATTGATTGATAGATGAGATTTCGGCCTTGAATTGTGAAGCGCCTAGAGTTAATCGGCGATTATGATTGGCGCTATACAAATAAAGATTGATTGATTGATTGATAATAAATACACTTAAAAGTGAGAGTAGTCAATCATATTTATTTATCTCCAAGGGGGCAATTTCATTTTCTCCTAATTTCTTAGTATGTAGTGAGAAATTGGATGCAAAATGTGTGATCTGTGTTTGTAATATAACTGTATTCTTTTAACGATTCAGGATATGAAAGCCTTCACTGGACTAGTTTCTAGTCTCGTGGTGATGATCTGGTGAACAGACACTGACCAAACACTGATTTGTTTCTGGGTCAGAAACTGCTTTACGTTGTGTTGATGGAAAATAAATTAGAACATTTTTTTTCTTTACATTTCAAACAATTTGTTGAATGTTTTCAGGAGCTTCTGGTGTGTGTGGGCATTGACATCCACGGTCGTATTTATTCGTTTCCCTTTTTAAATGCAGACACCTCACAAAGTACACAATGAAACATGTTACTGAACATGTTACTCATTTAAACTCGAACTCTAAGAATCTCAAATGTCAACTGGAAAACTGAAAAGCTGGTTTTGTCGTTGTTTATGGCCCACCAGCCCGCTACTCAGAATGTTCACTGGATTCTCAGACTTGGTGCTTAACACGGATAGTTATTATAGTGGGTGACTTTAATATTCATGTTATAAATGACAGCTGTAGTAACACTTTACCTCTATTTTAAATTCAATTGGCTTCGTTCAACATGTAAATAAACCCACCCACTATCTAGGTCACACTCTAGACCTCAGTGACAGATGGTGTAGACACTGAACACCTAATCGCCACACAACCCTCTCCTCTGATCACAATCTGTTCACTTTTGAATTGACTTAATAGATTTTACAGGCAAGTCCAAAGAGGTTTATCACACCAGATGTTTATCTGTAAATACAATCAACAAATTTAAATAATTGATTTGTTTGTGTGTCATCTATCAATGCAGAGAGGGATTCTCTGTATTGAATCCCTCTCTGCATTAAAATAACAAAACACAATAATCCTCAAAATGAAAAGAGATGAATACAATAATTCACAAAATGAACACAAATAAATAAAAAGCACGGAAATGAATGAAATATTTTTTTTTAAAACGAGTGAAACTAATTGTCATCAACATAGTGATCAAAAATTCAAAAGAATGAATTCATATGGAAACCTATTGAATCCAGGAAAACAAAGAAGTGTTGAAAGCCCAGGTTTGCACAGGATGCGATGGACTGTTTCTCACATATGAACTGAGTTTACTCGTTTCATCATCATGTTTCATCTAGTTTTCATCACCATTAAAACCATGTCACTTGGATTGTACACTCCTCAGTTTCCCTGACAACGGGACTGGGCTGGTCCATGGGCGCCTTTAATGGCAGCCGACTGCTCTCAGTAGTGTTGCATGATGGGTAAAATTCAAGGAATGAATTTCCCTACAGGGATCAATAACTTTTCCATTTTGTGCAGTCGAAGCTCATTGGTTATCCACTACACAGACACTTTTCTATAGTATAATGAACTGAAATTATTTGATATTTAATAACTGATATGACTATTACGGGTGATATGACTGTATTACCCAGTTTCCTCTACCATCAGCTAAGATGAGGTTTAGAGTAATATGATATATCTGCCACTTGGGGTCAGCACATCCTCATTTTTATTTTGGAGGGAGAACACTAGTTTCTTTCAAATACCCACGTGAAAATGTTTACTTTTACACTTGGTGAAATAAAAATCAAAGCTCCTTAACTAAGATATTTTTCCTTGCCATTTCTTGTTCCATTTTATAGAATATTTTTTCTAGGATATTTTTTGCTCCATTTTTTTCCATTTTCACTCTGTGTGTGTGTGTTAATTTTTTTTAATTTGCTCATATTTGTTCATTATGTTCATTATTCATCTTTGTTTATTTCCACAAAATTAAATACGTCATAAAAACATCACACGTGACCAAAATGGCACAAAAAATAATCAAAAGGATCCACATGAACAAAAGAAATTGAAGACAGTGATCACCAAAACAGACATAAATGAACAAAATAATCAACACAATGGATAAGACATGAATTTTAAAAAACTAATCTGGAAAATAATCCACACAATCAACAAAATAATAAAATCCATCCATCCATCCTTGAATCTCCACCTGATCATGGTGGAGGGGTTTGTGTGCCTGAGTGATTTTAAGAGCTGCAGTGGCTTGCAAAAGTATTCATACCCCTTGAATATTTTCACCTGTGGAATACTTATGTACATGTGATTTTGCAGGTTTTTTATTTTTAATAAATTTGCACCAATTTCAAAAAACACTTTTTCACATTGTCATTATGGGGTGTTGCGTGTACAATTTTGAGAGGAAAAAATGAATTTACCCCATTTTGGAATAAGGCTGCAACATAAAATTGTGGAAAAAGTGAAGCGCTATGAATACTTTCTGGATGCACTGTAATTTGCCTTGTTTGACAATAATTTACAAAAACAAATCTTTAATGTCAGAATGAAAACAGATTTCTGCAAAATAATGTCAGTTAATTAAAAATATATACAGTAATGAACTATAAGTGTTTGCGTACGGTAAGTATTCAAACCCTTTAAATCAGTATTCTGTAGACTCACTTTTGACTGCAGTGACATCATTCAGTTTGTGTGGTAGCTCAGTCAGCCTCACACATCTCAGTACCACAGTTTGTACTCTATTGTACTCTATTTGTACTCTTTGTAAAACTACTCAAACTCTATCACATTGGACAGAGATCAGGAGCAAATAGTCCTTTTCAAGTTCAGTCTCAAATTCTCTTGAATTGACATGTGGCTCTGACTCGACTCCAGAACATTGACAATGTTGTCTTTAAAATATTTTTGTGCAGTTTTTGCCGTTTGCTTCAGGTCATCGTCTTCCTGGAAAATAAATCTTCTAGATAGTTGCAGTTCTCTGTCAGACTGAATCAGGTTATTGCCCAATATCTCCCTATATGTTGCT
>JAQQAE010001422.1:0-21859 GCA_029823295.1 Pseudamia nigra
AATAAAACTTTCTTCCACCTTTCAATGTCCCATGTTTGGTCTCATGCAAACTCCAAACGGGCAATTGTGTGCCGTTGGAGGAGACGAGGTCTTTGAAGATTTTTTTTGCTCTTAAAACCCTTCTCTCGCCGATGCCGTCTAATGGTTATGGGACGGCAGGCGGCACCAGTGACAAGCATAATTTGGGCCGAGGATCGTCCCGTGTCTTGACGGACAGCCAATTGGATCCTCTGGCTCAGAGCCAGTGACATTTTTTTGGGTCTACCACTTGACTTTTTTTCCCATAACCCTCAGGATCTTTTAAGGAGTTTAAAATGACTGCGTCCAAACTCAGCACCAATGACACGCTGCGAGAGCCCTTGATGATGCAGCTCAACAATCCAACCGTGTTCAAAGAGAGAAAGCGTTTTTGCCTTTGCCATCAGGAGGTCATGACAGTGTGGACATCTGACATAAAATGACACTGAATCCACATTTTTTCTTTTTGCATTTTGAAGAATTACTTAGAACCTTCTTAAGATCCAACAGTGCAAAATGTACATTCTTGCATTTTTTAAACTGGTCTTAAAATTTTGATCAGGAGTGTATATGCCAGTAAGTTTTGCATTCAGTGTTACTCATGTAAAATCATAATAAAGACTGCTCTGTCCTATTCAAACAGGTTCATTTTCTAGTTACAATCCCCAACTTGAATGCATTACTCTGAATTATTTCCTTCCCGTGTGTTTCCCAGCACCCCGAAGGGCTTGAGGATCTGTGAGGAGATTTGGGGCAGTGAACAGACTGGAAACCTTTTCCAAAATCCACACAGAGAAGAGCCTGTTGACTCTGCTGGATCCTATTTTCAGCCCCTCCAGTGGCCACAGTCTGACTGGACACAGCTTGATATAAATGCTGGATCCAAGTCCAAAATGACTGAGAATAGGAAGGCAAATATGGCTAAAACAAAGCTGCTGCAGCTCATATTTTGTGCAATATGACACAGGAATCTCAGTCAGACGATCATGAAATGTCTTTTAGCAACAACATATAAATATACTGCGTTACATGTATGTCCAACACAGGTGTAGAATGCAGGTACTCCATATTAGTAAAACGTTCACATAACTGTTTAAATTCATGGTTTTAGTTTGCACAATGTATAGAAATGTATATTTTGAGTCTCTAAAAAAACACAAGTTTTAATAAAAGGACATTTTTGTGAATTTTTTGGTTCATTTTTCTCATTGTCAGATTATTTTGTTCATTTTCTCCAATAATTTGTTGATGTTGTTTATTTTCCTCAGTTTTCTCACTTCCTTAATTATTCTTCTCGGGTTTTGTTCATTTTATTCCTTTTTGATCAATTTTGATGCTTAATTTGGTCATTTTTGTTAATTATTTGTTATTATTACTTTGTTGAGATTTTGTTCATTTTGTGATTTGCCTTGTTCCTTTTTTGATTGTTGTTCATTTTCCACCATTTTTGTTCAATTTTGAAACTCCATTGGATCATTTTTGTTCATTATTTTGCTCAGTTTTTATTGAATTGGTCATTTTTATCCATTGCCTTAATTATATTATTACTATTATTTTCATGTTTTATTCCTTTTTTGTTGAATTTTGATGATGTTTTACTAGCTTTTGATCATTTTCTCATTATTTTGTTTGGGTTTTGTTCATTTATATACATTTGTGGTTTAGTTTTTTCATTTTTGTTCATAACCTTAATTAATTTTGCTCAGTTTTTGTACATTTCTCTTCATCTTAAACTATATTTCTCAGTTTATTCCTTCTGTGATTTGCATTTCTTTTCTTTTTTGATATTATTGTTCATTTTGTTCCCTTTTTTGTTGTTTTATTTACTTTCCTGATTATTTCAGTCAGGTTTTCTTTATTTTTCTTCACTTTGTGAATTATTTTCACTCACTGTTATCCATTTCCTTGTCATTTCCTTGTCTTTTTTTACATTTTCTGTCCATTTTCTTTTCAATTTGACTCATCTTGTTCATATTATGGTTCGATTTGGTAATTTTTAAAAAAGTTTGCCTGTTCTTTTTTTGTTCAGTTTTGTGACTGTGTTCATTTTCTTGTTTATTTTGTTCATTTTCTGGACTATTATCCTCACTTTTTGTTTCCGTTATAATGTTACACAGTCGAGTCACAAATTGACGCATTAACTATTTCTCAGAATACATGAAAACAATGTTCAGATTTTCCAGCGGGATCCAGAAATCCCTTCAATGCTCATAATGGAACCTACATCCTTGACGTCCATATTTAACACATATCAGAGCTGCTCTGTAGCAGCTCACCTCGGCTGATTCAAGAGGTTGAAAAAGTGTATTTTCTGGTTGAACTGAGGCACTGAGGGAAGGAAATGGATGTAAAATGGGAGCAGTAGCATCAGTCATTTCAACAACTGCCATGAGAACAAACAGGCAGTCGCCCCTACAGCAGCAAACACAAACCCTACAGCAAACACAACCTGCAGTGACCTTTACTTCCCACTGTGAACGCCATGACGCTCACTGCAACTCAGCCACTGTTTGTCATCATTCTCATCTTCGTGACACTGAGCACCGCAGCCACCTCTGGATGAACTGGGTCTAAATGTTTAACTCATTTTGTTGCTGCCTTTGTGGCATTTGAAGAATCTAACACAAATCTGCCACAGTTTGTTAACAGAGGGTCAAGAGGTTTGCACTGATTGCTCCGTTTCTGTCATTCTGTGGTGTCAATTTAATTCCTGTCTAAACATGTACTAGGTCTTTTGTCACATACTGGTGACAGGCTGCACAGAACCGCTGCATTCAGGGCTTCCATTGATCAAAGCAGCACAGTAGGTCTTATTCAGACAGTTTCTCAGAAGCTCTGTCATTCTTTTCTTACCTATTGACTCTAAACGTGTTCCAGGTTTAACCTCGGGAGAAAGTCACAAGGTGCTCGATCAAGTGAATATGGAGGGTGATTAAGCACTGTGATTTGTTTTTGGGCCAGAAACTGCTTCACTGAGAGCACAGTGTGAGCTGAAGCATTGTCTTGATGAAGAATAAAACCATTTTTACACAACTGTGGTTTCTTTTATTCATTTCAAACAATCTGGTGGATGTTGTCAAACCTTTTGACGTGCATGGGCATCCACAATGTTCGTCGTCTTGGACATCCTCTCTGCCTTAAACTAAATCTTTCGTTTCATTCCAACACACATGTACTTGACATGTAGTGTTCCTCAAACACCTCAGTTAATGGACAGAAAGATTCAGCTGCTGTTTTGTTCAATTTCTCCAAAAATGTTTAAGCTAATCACTTTCTGACACCTTGGAAAAAACATGTGCACTTCAATCAGTATCTAACAGTGAAACTCAAGATGTAACCTTTAATATGTAACACTGAGTGACTGTGAACCATGTGGTTTCATCCTCATAAAGTCTCATTATTTAATAGACGTAAATTGTACTGAACTGACACCTCTGAAGTGCAAGACTTTCAAACTTTCCATGCAGGACATAAACTATGCCTTGTAATTATTAAAGGTGCAGTCGACAATGTTGGCAAGCTAGTAGTAATGATAGCTATAGGAGATCCAACCCCGGACTAGCAAGGTGTACCTAGTAAAGTGGCCAGTCATAACTACCTGAGCATCAGCGTTTTCTATTCCAGGATCAGTTTCTATGATACAACATGCTAATATAAACTTATGAACAAACCGGACGCCACATTTCAGCGTATGGTAAGTCGAAATAAAAATGTCTAATCAGCAAACAGGGAAGCATTTCAGTTCAGCTTGTTCATCATCACACAATCAAAATATCAAATAATGATATAGGATTAGATTTATTTAGTGCTTTTCCAGACACCCAAAGACGCTTTCACCTCTTCCATTATTCAGTTCCTCCACAGCCACACATGCCCCGGGGCAGCTGCCAATCTGCACCAATGGCCTCTCCGACCACCACCAAACATTCATACATGACAATGTGGGTGAAGCCCGAGGACACGATGACAGACTAAGACGGAGCTGGGTTTGAACCTCCAACCCTCTGGTCACTGGATGACCTGCTGCACCTCCTGAGCCACTGCCATCATCAAATATGCAAAAGCCATTTTCAAACAGTCAAGCTGCAAAAGTGAATTCAAAAATGGCACAAGCAAGAGGAACTAGGTCTGGTATTATTTTGTTGAGATGTGTGTTTCCATATCAGTATGAACAACACTACAGTGGAGCCCCGGGTTACAAGCGCATCAGCATACAAATTTTTCGGGTTACGAGGAAGACATTGGGCAAATTTTTTCAAGCAAATCGACAATTATGATCAAAATAATTCAGAACGTGAGCAAAAATAAAAAACAAAAATAATCAAGAAAATTAATAATAACTTAGCAAAATATTCAAGAAAATGAACAAAGTAATTAAGAAAATTAGAAAAAAAATGAACAAAATACTTAAGAAAATTACAGAGTCATTAGAATTATGAAATAACAGTACTTTTACCTGGGTACTGTTTCTGTGTACTCCACATACCACTGGTAATTACAAAAAGGCAAAAAGAAAAATAACAAAATATTAAGGAAAAGGGAGCAACATTACAAGCAAATGTTACAAAATAGTGAGGAAAATTAATAAAAGAGAACACAATCAGAAGGAAAATTAACAAAACAAACAAAGAATAAAGAAGAAGTGAAGATAATTGGAAGGAGAACGAGCAAAATATGAAGCAATATTTAAAAAAAATCCAAAAATGGCATAAATTAGATGCAAAAAGAAGCAAGATGAGCAAAACAATCAAAAATATGAACCAAATTAGATGCAAAAACAAGAAAAATTAACAAAACAATCAGGAAAATGAAGAAAAAGCAAACAAAATTTCAAGAAAACTTGACAAAATTAAGAAGCAAAATGAGCACACAATTGCATTTCACCAAACAGACACTATTTTAAAATGCCATGTCGATAGTGATAATTGATGCATGAAAGGGTTAGGAAAAAATCTGTGCAGTCAGAGAAGCAAATCAATAAGTCATGCGTGGTTTGCAGAAAACACCAACAAAAAGGCAAAAACAATGCGCAGAGTGGTCAAGTCAAACTGCTTCGAGCAGGGCAGGGGTTCCCGTCTAAAGGAGAGCCAACGCTGCAGATACAGTAGATATGTACCTGTCTGACCCAAAAACACAAGCTTATCATAGGCTCATACAGACAAAGCACCAAACAGAAGATGTACTGAGAACTCTGCTCTTCAGTGGAACGAGCAGCCACGCGCTTCACGTGCAGGGACGGTATCGATAAAGTTGAAGGTCTAGATCCATTTGGGATTCCCTCTACGGAATCAAAGACAGGCGACGCCAGCAGGAAAACCGATGCTTTCAGTTAGCACACACAGCACTGATGTCGACTGAAAACCTTACCTGGAAAACCTCCCCCGTGGTCCTGGAGCCAAACACAGTAAAACCACCGGCGCTGACGGTGCCTCCGTCACTTCTGAGCAGCGGCTTGGTGATCTTGGTTTTACAGTCTACGATGACGGTCACATTCTTCTGCTGCACGCTGACGGCCACGCGGTGCCACCTAGTCGAGGACAGAAACAGGGAGGAATCAGCAGGGGACGTTCCAAACTGCACAAAGTGTTACAGCGCTTAAAGGCCCGATAGTGTGAGAAGGCATCTGGATTGGGTTTTGACGTTCATATAAAGTCAAATAAATATGAACTTTCTTTGTATTGTCTTGCTCTCGGAGGTTCTGTTGGGTTTGCTCTCTGTAGAAGCTTTGAGAATTCGGCCTTGAATTATGAAGCGCCTAGAACAACCTGTAGCTCCCTTTAGTCCCTCCCCAGTGGCTCCTGAGGCTTTGTGATGGAAGTAAAATATAATAAATCATAATGAACTAAACAAGCACTAAGTCAACAAAATGAAGAAAAATAAGGTCCAAAATGAACAAAAATGACGGAGAAACTGCTATGAATAATCCACAAAATAATCAAGAAAATGATCAAGAATAACAAATATATAAAATGATCAAACATAAACAAAAACTTCTGAACAAAATTAGAAATCTTACGGGATTAAAACAAACTTGAGGAAAATAATCGGGAAAAGGGGAAAAAAAATCACAAAAATGACAAAAATAGTAGATCAGGTGTATTAAAATCATTAGAACGTTCACAAAACATTGAAGAAAAGGAAAAAAATAGTCACGCAAATGAATATCAACAAGAAAATTAACAAAAATAATCCGGGAAATGAAATTCATGAAAATTAATAGAATTATTTTAAAACATGGGGCAAAAATGGACAAAATAATGAATAAATTGACCAAAAACATGCAAAAAGTCAAGGAAATGAACATATTAACAACTAAAATTTTTTCATTAAAAACTAATAAAATAAGAATTAATTGGTGTTCCCCTCCTTGAATCACCACCTTGAATTATCGTGGTGGAGGGGTTTGTGTGCCTGAGTGATCCTAGGTGCTATGTTGTCAGGGGCAATTCACCCCTGGTAGGGTCTCACAGGGCAAATTGGTCCTAGGTGACAGGTCAGACTAAGAGTGATTCAGAAAACCCTTATGACTATGCCTTCCTGTGGGCCCACCACCTGCAGGAAGGGTCCGGTGCTGTGTGGTTTGGGTAGAGGCCAAAGGTGGGGGCCTGGGTGATCCACTCCCTAGTTGCCAAAGCTGGTCCCACCAGGGAGGAGGCCCTGGGGCAGACCCAGGACACACTGGAGGGACTAAGTCTCTTGGCTGGCCTTGGAACACCTGGGGGTCCCCCCAGAGGAGCTGGAGGAGGTGGCTGGGGAGAGGGAAGTCTGGGCTTCTCTGCTTAGTCTACTGCCCCACAATGCTCATCAGGATAAGTGGAGGATGATGCACGGTTGGACGGATGCATTGGTGTTAACATGTTGCCAGCTAAGACATGCGTCAAATTTCACATGGTACATAAAACTCTGAATATTTCTTGCGGATCTGGACACATTTTTTTCCCTTTCTGTCCTAAAAATGGCTCCTTAGATTGTAGAGGTCACTGACCCCTGGACTAGAGAGAATCCTGGATTACGATTGGCACTGTACAAATACACCTCAATTGAACTGAATTAAATTGTTGGCCCTTCTACCAATAATAAAAAACAAGCAGTTTTGATTTTGTGTAGCTTGTGATATCATAAGTAAGAACCAATCATAGTCCAGTTACAACTCATGATGTGTATGACTGAAATGTCTATGTACATTTTTGATTATTGAATTTATTATTTATGAATATTTATGATCTATGAATAGTTAAAAAGCGCTGGACACAAGAAGGAATGAGATCCTTTTTGAACAAATTCTTCTTTTGTGTTTCCATGGGACAATGTGTTGTTCTTTATAATATTGTTACTTTAACTGTTTGAAATAAAAGTATAATAAAATTATAGTCATTAAAAAGTTAAGGCAAAAAGTGAAGCAAAAAAAATTAAAAAATGATGAGGGGAAAAAAGCAACATAAGGAGCAACAGTTAGAAAATAGCAAGGAAGGTGAATAAGTGAACAAAATGAGAAGAAAATGAAGAAAATAAACAATGAACCAAATCAGATACAGAAAGAAGAAAGATAAACAAAAATGAACAGACTAAAAAATAAATACAATGAGCAAAAGAATTGGGAAGTTGCAAAGAAGTGGACAAAAAAAAAGAGCAAACAAAATAATCAAGTAAATAAACCAAATTAGATGCAAAAAAGACAAACAAATAAACGAAAAAATAACAGGAAAAAAATGCTTTTAAACATCAACAAAAACGACAAAAACAAAATTTTCAAACTGCATGATTGATTCAAAATGAGTTGCATACATTATCAAATACTGTCAGTGACATTTTAAAGATAGTTTGGAAAGTGCCGTTTGTTTTTAAATAATCCATGCGTTAAAGCAACGAGCCACCCGCTAGTTTGGACTTTGCTCCATCATTTCAAATCGGCATTTCTGTCAAACTGGTTACAAATCATATGTTTCCATCCACAACACCTGTGGATGCAAAAGGGTTAACTGGGGTCACACGTGAGTCTGACACCTCCCTCGCCTCCGGACCATTTGCCGCTGCACTTAAGCGATGCCGCATACCAGGCGGCAGTGGACCACATTCTTGCCCCCACACTTTGGCCCTGTTTAACACGGGATTACACTCATTAAACTCCAAACTTAATCCTCCTTCTGGGTTACTCGGCATGACAGACATGGTGAACATTGTGGAAAGTGTGTGTCAGGATCCAGGAAGGTCCGCCTTGCCAAAGCAGGGGACACAGTCAAAACATTGTTCTTTGAGGCAAGATGAGACCTGGCAAAGCTTGGGATGGCAACATAAGAAGAGTTTATCACCTAAATAAATGTAGTCAAAGGTTAATTTTTATGAATGCCATTATCAGAAGATTGGTGGTCACTGGGAAAAAACCGGGGGAGACATTCCAGGGAAGGCGAGGCAGCTTTGAGGAGAGTAAATGTGCAGTACTCTCTAAGCTTAGCAATACAGCAAGAAGGATTACTCATCACCTTACATGGCACGAGTGCAAATGTCAACTTGTATAGATTTAAAGGAGACAAATTGTGAATTTTCTGGTGTAATTAAAAGTTTCTGGACCCTAAGTATGATATAAATACAGTTTCAAGCTTCAAAATCCCTCTCACTTGTGCTTTCTTTGCTGATTTCTTTTTCTTTCTCCAAGCTTTGGCTAAAACAAAAAAATCCCGTCTTGGTCCCTCCTCGCCCTCATTCTGATTGGCTGTCTGTTTTTCTGAGTGACAGCATGGTTGGACCACTTAGAGTTCATGGGAGTGTGAATTGTGCAAGTGAGACAAGACACCGGTAGGGACTGGCGTTGGAGTGAAGCATGCCAAGAGCTGATCTGAGTCCAGGTAGGCGGGGCCTAGGCCTCGGACTGAGGTGATTGACAGGTGTGACATCACATCTGAGGGAGAAGGCAAACTACAGTTTTCAGGCAGATTTAGCTGAACCGGATCAGAAAAGACCTCTGTTCTATTTGTTTCTGAACTGACAACATTATCATGTCAACAACACCAGAAACTTGATTTTTTTCACGACATGTGTAAACTAGTTTGTGACATAAAGCTACGTTTCATTAATTTTTGCTCTTTTTGTTGTGCATTTTGCTGATTTTTGCTCAGTTTTATTGGTGATGTAGATTCAATTTATTAATTTATTTGACTTTATTTTTCGCTTTTTTTGTTGTGTATTATTTATCTATTTTTTGTTTGGTGTATTGTGCATTTCCATAGATTTTTTTTTCATGTTTATTGGTCATTTTGATCTTTTTTGTAAATTTACTTGATTATTTTGTTCAATTTTGTTAATTTTCTTGTGAATATTTTGATTTTTCTTCTATTTCCTTGATTTTATTGTACATTCTTAATTGACAAGATTATTACAACATTTTTGTGCATTTTGTTGACATTTGCTGAGTTTTATTAGTAATTTAGATCATATTTGGCAGTTGATTTAATATTTTTTATCATTTTGTTGTGTATTATGTATTAATTTATTCATTTTTGTTTAGTACATTGTGCATTTTTGTTCACTATTGTTCATTTTTATTGGTTATTTTGTTCATCTTTGTGAATTTTGTTGATTCTTTTGTTTTGTTTTGTTCAATTTTTCTAATTTTATTTTGTATTTAGGTAATTTTTCAATTTATTTTGTTTATTTCTTTTTATTTGTGTTTACTGATTTTGCTCCTACTCAGTTAGCTGTGTCCAGCTGTAATTGAGTGAATGTACTACCCACCTCTGATGATTACTAAAACCTCTCAAGTCCGTCATGCCCATAGGTGATCAGGTAAAACACTATTTAAAAAAGGCAAATATAAACCTAATCATTTGAAACCCGAGTTAAATAATCCATCCACGCCAAGAAGTGTTAAAATCCTCCACAGAGAACGCCGTGCCTTGGACAGCTCGAGAAACTACAGCGGGGGAAACGGATGATACGGATCTCACAAAGTATTTCAACAATTCCAATTTGTTGTGACATGATGGATTTCCTTCTGTCGGATTTAGGTTTGAAAAGAGGCAGCACATTTCCGGCATACACAGAGATAGCCTGTGGATCATCATGCGCCAGTATGGAATCCCCACAAAGGTGATACAGATGGTCAAGTCTCTTTATGAGGACTTCCAGTGCTCGGTCATTGATGACAACGAAACAACAGATTGGTTCCCAGTAATGACTGGAGTGAAACAAGGATGCTGTATGTCAGGATTCCTCTTCCTATTGTTCATTGACTGGGTCATGTGAAAAACAACCCGAGGTCAAAGAACAGGGATTCGATGGGACTTCACCACCTTGTTGGAGGACCTCGATTTTGCAGACGATCTTGCTCTCTTGTCATCTGCCATGAGCCATCTACAACAGAAGACAGTCAAGCTGGAAGAGAATGCTGCTAAAGTTGGGCTGAAGATTAACCACAGGAAGTGCAAAGTCATGAAAGTCAACAGCAGGAGTGAAGAAAAATTGAAGGTCAGAGATAGAGAAGTAGAGGAGGTGGAGAGTTTCACGTATCTAGGAGCTAATGTGGCCAAGGATGGTGGAGGCACAGCAGACGTCAGAAAGAGAGTGGCCCTGGCCAACGCCCAATTCAAACGACTCTCGAGAATCTGGCAAGCCAGAGACATCGGCAGAAGGACAAAAGCTTCACTCTTTAAGAGCCTGGTACTGTCAGTACTACTGTGTGGATGTGAGACCTGGAAGCTGACAAAGGGAGAGGAAGGAAAACTAGACACCTTCCAGAGCAAGTGTGTCAGGAGATCTTCAAGATCAGATGGCAACAGCACATCTCCAACCAGACAATCCTTGAGATGGCAGGGGCAGAGAAGATCAGCAAGGGGGTGAGAAGACAGAGATGGAACTGGAATGGCCATGTCCTGAGAAAGGACCCACGGGCTGACTGTGCTGTGGCCCTAGAGTGGACACCAGAAGGACGAAGGAAGACAAGTCGCCCAAAAACAACTTGGCGAAGAATGGTTGAGATGGAGAGAATCATTGCTGGCTGGACCTCGTGGAACTCGGCACGCTGCGCAGCTGCAAATCGGCCCCAATGGAGGAGTGATGTCCAAGCCTTATGTGTCTTCTGGCATGGAGAGAATTAAGGTTAAGTTAAGAACTTTTCCGGGAATTTTCCATGGGAAGTAAAGCTGGGTAATTTTGGAAATACTCAAAATTGGAAACTTTCCATGACAATAATGGGACTTATGAGAATTTAATAAATGGGAATAAACCTGGAATTTGCTAAATTGAATGCTGGCCTATCACAGGGATTTCAAATATACTTTACCATAATTGTAACTAGACCAACTAGATTTCATGCAAATATATGTGATAATATCTCTGCTATTCCTCAATCACATGCGCATGGCACACTCATTACTACAGGGGTATTGAGGCCACGCCCCCAACATGCACTGTACATTCCTCCATCACATGCAAATATAATTTCTAGAACCCTGGACTACTGAGGCTACATTTTAGACCCAGAGTACACGACTATTGAAGCTACACATTTAAGCCTGTAGACTATATAAAGTGAAGAAGGTTTTGATGATATTATGGGGTAAATATATTTGATAATGGTATTAATGTTTAACTTACAAATATCACATAAATTGTATTCGTACAGTAGCTAGGTGATAAGTTGAATAGCTAAATATCAGCTACAGCTAGCACCAATTGATTGACCAAAGAGGTTACGTATCATGATGCTAGCTGCTTCAGATGATGCTAATTTCTGCCTCCTGCAACATGTTTCTCCGTACACCCATTGTAAAATATACTGAAGACCATTCCAGCTCTTTGGCTAGGCTAACTATTTATATGCCTGTTCATGCTATTGTAAAATGTTCAGGGTTCTAGAAATCATCTGTGCATGTGATGGAGGAATGCACAATGCATGTAGGGGGTGTGGCCTCAATACCCACGCAGTAAGCAGTGTGTTGTGTACATGTGATTGAGGAATAGCATTGATATTCTCAAGTACACTTGCATGAAAACTGGCTGGTTTTGTTAAAATTATGCTAAAATATGTTTCCCTGATTCTATTTGGAATCCCTGCTAAGAGTCAACCTTCAATTTGGTAAATTATTCCTATTTATTTCCATAAATTCCCATTAATGGCCACAGAAAGCTTCCAACCTTGAAAATTCCCAGAATTTTACAACCCTAATCAGGATCACTCTGTATGTTTTGGGTGTCACTGTAAGTCCACTGAGGTCATGGAAATATTGTGGCCGGGTTATGACAACTTTTAAAGCTCCATAACAAAGTATCCTCACACAGCATATGAAAAATGAAAAAGGTGAATAATACCCAAAGGATTCCCTCTGAGCCTGTGTGACTGTTTATTCCATCCTTCCTTCACATGCAGATTCATGTCCACTGATCCGGGGATTCCAGTGAGAATATTAGGATCTCTGAACGTGGGAGCAGATCATCGGGATTGTGCTGAAGGGTTACAAGGATCTCAGAGTTGTTGCTGGTTGTGTAATCCGGAGGGGTGAAAAGAAAGTTTAGGACTGCCCCCCTCACCCCACCCCTAAAAATAACAGAGGCAGTGAGTTCATGGATGGGGTCAGGTTGGTCGTAGCAGTCCCTGCTGGGCCTCAATAATCCAGTGTCTGCCCGTCTCTGTCCTGTCTCTGTGCCCACAGACCCCTGATGAGACGGATAATCCGGTGATGAGCACCTGTGGTGCAGCAGTGGGAAGATCTGGGCTGTTTTCTTGCTTTAACAAGAGGAGCGACTGAATGAAAGCTGGATAGTGTTATAACACCTGATGTTTGAGTTTATTAGGTAGATGAACTGGTTTCACAGCAGAAAGACCTGGATATTCACTGAGTTCAACGTGTGTAATAACAGTACTCAAGTAAAAGTACTGTTACTCTATAATTGTACTGACTCAAGTAGAAGTACTCATAAAAATAAGGACTTAAAGGTCATAAAAACTACTCAAGTAGTGAGTAACTTGATGTGGATTAATGATTTTCTTGATTATTTGTTATTTTTTTCCCATCTTCTTAATTATTTTGCTAATTTTTGCCAATTTTCTTGATTATTTCACTTATTTCCTTACTTGTTTTTGTTAATTTTTGCTTATTTTCTTACTTATTTGTGGATGTGGAATTGGTTATATATATATATTGTGTTGTATATATATATATATATATATATTGGTTATGGTTTGTTAATTATTTTCTTCATTTTAACCCCCTCCCCCCCCACACACACACACACACACACACACACACAACTACAGACATTAAAGACATTAAACTCTGCTGCTGTCCTGTCTCTGATGAATTCACAAAGTGGCTCTGGAAACAGAGGTTGATGAAACTCTCAAAACTCAATAATTTTTTTTTTTAATATGACAGTGATGCCACCTAGTTTGCTTTTATCCAAGATTTTTAGTGTTTGTTTTATTGTAAAAGGAGCTGCTTGAGCTCACACTGTCAACCAGTATAATATATGGGACAAAATCATAGAATGCATGTAGAGTACAGCTGCTTGGTGTGGTGCGTATTGTCTAATTAATTTAAAGCAATTCATATTTTTTTGACTGTTTTGAAATCTTTTTTATGTGATAGTTAAATTTGAGTTGTCGGTCTAGTACAATTCCGAGGTACAGTATTTTGAATTCTGTTTCTGAACTGATGTCTTGATTATGTATAGTAACTTTGAATTGTTGCTGGTTATGTTTCTTGATTGAGAAGCACACTGACACTGTTTTCTGAAGGTTCAGCAGTAGATGGTTCTGGTTCTGGACAGACTCTTGGACATCAATCATACATGGAGACAGGACATTTGCAGCCTGTGCTGGAGTCTTGGCGGCTGTGTATATGACTGCATCATCTGCGTAAATTTGACATGTTGCAGCTGAACAATGTAATGGTAGGTCACTAATGAAAAGACTGAAAAGTAAAGGACCGAGAAGGACCCTTGTGGGATGCCCATAAAAAGAAGGATTTGTCCTGATGAACTTTTACACACTGTTCTCTATTCTGTAGGTAAGATGTAAACCATTCTCTTGCTTCAGGAGAGAAATGAGAAGATGCCATTTTTGTTAAAAGTACAGGAAGCTGTGGTTCACAGTGTCAAAAGCCTTTTTAAGGTTCAGGAAAACAGCTCCCACCGCATTACCCCTGTCCAAGGACTCTAATTTTTTTTCAATAAGGCAGCAGTTTGTTGTTTCTGTTGAGTAGCCTGGTCTAAAACCAAATTTGTGTGGGTGAAGAAGTTGGTTGCCTTGTAGATGGTCCATCAGTTGTATTGCTATAACTTTTTCAAGAACCTCGGACAGGGCAGGTAAAATAGAGATGGGGCTGTAGTTACATATATTGTCTTGATGACCTCATTTAAAAACTGGTATGATGACTGCTTTTATCCAGCCAGATGGAAATGTACAGGACATAATGGAGAGATTTATGAGACGAGTCAGTGGTTTTATTAATATTTTGCTGTGTGTTTTGAGAAAGGAAGTACTCATATTATAGATATCATTAGTTTTAGAGTTTGATAGTTTTTTAATAATGCCAGCAATTATGTCTTCGTTTACATCATTAATGCAAAATGAACCTGTTGAAGATATTGTTTTTTTATTGTTTAGTACATTTGGCAGTATAAAGTTTTTGTTAATTCTTTCACTGACTCCACAAAATATGAACTGAATTCATTTGCTAATGTGGCATCGTCACTGATGGTCTTGTCATTAATTCTGAGTTCTTTTACCCCCTTCTGAATATGTTTTTTGTTCGTTAAGTTATTCGAGTGTCTCCATAGGAAAATTATGTTACCGTTTGCATGATCTATCAATTTTTTGTAATAGGATACTTTGGATTTTCACAGCTCTTGTATTACTTTATTTCCTAGACTTTTGTAAATTAAGTGATCAGTTTGTAGTTTGGATTTTAATGATGTCTTCAATGCAGGGTCCCGCTTCTTCATGAGCTTTCTTATTTCATTGTTTGACCATAGTAGGTCAGTCTTCTTTTGTGTACATTTCATTTACTTTGTAAATTTTTCTATAGATTTTGTGATTGTTGCAGTTATAAAATTACAACAATCATCTACTTCATCTATTGACATGAACTGCTCCTAGTTTTGATTCTTTAACTTCTTTAAATCCCAAAACTAGAACTCCACAGTTCTAGTTTTGGGATTTATCAATTTTACTTTGTCAGTATCAACACCCCCAAAATACTGTAACCGTTTTTTAATAAGTTTTCTAACAGCGAGAAAAATGTTATGATCTGAAAGTCCAGTTATCAGATTATAGGTTCTAACTATGTGTTCTGGCTTATTGGAAAATGTCATGTCAATGAGTGTTTTAGAATGTTTGGTTATCCTGGTGGGTCCTTTGATCATTTGTTGGTAATTAAATTAAGTCATGATGCTTTTCAATTTCTGTTTGTTGTTTTTATCAGACCAATTAATATTAAAGTTAACATACAATATTGTTTCTCTATGAATTTCAAGTTGTTTAACCAGGTCACTTAAATCATGATAGAATGAAGAATATTGTGATGTGGGTTGTACAGTACTGCAATGTTGAAATTCATTACTGGTGAGAGATATACATTAACAGCTAGAAATTCAAGGGGAGGATTCAAATGTATCAGTTGACATTTCTCTTTGATGTAAATTAAAAACACCTCCTCCCTTCCCTACCTGTCTGTCTTTTCTAAAACACTGATAACCTTGAATGTCTATCATGTTAGTGTCTATATTCCTGTGTAACCAGCTCTCTAAAGGACAACGATAGTCCAGATTTGAGTCTAGCATTAACGCCGTGTTCTCATCTCTTTTGGAGAATATACTACGTATGTTTAAATGTCAGCTGAGAATCCCCTTAGGTTTAGTCTTTGTGTCCCAGAGAACTCATGCATGATTAATAGCTTGGAAGAATAGATGTTATTTTTGCTTTTGCACAGCTCGATTTTAAAGGTTCATCCATGCTGTCTGACTGCTCCTGCTTCCAAGAGTCTGTTTCATGCAGTATGGACGTAGAACAGCTGTTTATGACAGACTCTGCCAGCTGGGGTTGTCCAGTGGAGCTCGACTCACCCCATCTGCTGTGTCCAGCTGCTTCAGGTGTTAGCCGGGGTCTTAACAGCAGCCGCCAATCAGCTGCTTCAGGTGTTAGCCGGGGTCTTAACAGCAGCCGCCAATCAGCTGCTTCAGGTGTGTGGTTCGCTGCAGTTTGTGCTAACCCAGTGGCGGCTCGCTGTTTGACTATGGCAGGTCAAGGATTAAGGTGAATGTCCCCAGCCAGAAGTAGCAGTACCAGCAATACTTTAGCTGTGTAGCCTCTGCCATGTTGAGATGTTAGCTTGCTTCCTTTTTTGTTTGTTTTTAGTGCTTTAATAAATATATAAATACATAAATATACCTTTGTGGATTCACCTTTGATTAAGTTGGCTGGAAAACCCTTCTTGCTGCAAGTCCAGACACACGATGACAGTAACAAAGAGAAGACAAATACTAGAATATAGAGGCTGGAAGTGGAGCCCAACCAATCACCCCTGTTGTTGTTTTATTTTTCCATTGGTTATGTTGTACAGCTTTATTCATTTACTTGATTAGTTTAATTGTTTTTACTCATCTTGTTGCTTTCGCCTAGTTTTATCAGTTATTTTGCTCATTGTAGCTCAATTTGCTTATTATTGTTCAGTTCCATTTTTTGCTTTTGATCATTTTTGATGTTGATCAGAGTCACAGAGAGGGGGTGGTGAAAGCACAGAGGACAAGTGAGAGGCCTGCTGCATTAACAGTGAGTTTACAAGGTACTGTCATAATAATGTATTTCACAATATATATTGTATATTGCAGCACTAACAAGATACATTACAATGTAATTTTCTCCCACATTTCCCAGGTGTTCTCTGAACAACAGAGACTATCAAACTATCTACACACTACATGCAGAAACACACAGCTGCTTGATCTGTGATGTCACAAACACAATGTCACTGCCCCCAGTCCGTTCTGCAGCAACCACCAGAACCGTTAGTACCACAAGGATCACTGTGGACCTTCAGTTCGTCCTACAGGAGTACCGGTAGTACAACCATCAGAACCACCTCAAGCAGACTGTGATCAGCACTGACTGCTTCACATTTACACTATCAGGCACTGAGGCAGCCTGTACAATGAATGATTTGTGTTGTATTTTAAGGTTAAACTTTAATTTGACACTTTATTTTCTTGCATCTTCTTCAACTTAAGTTTGAAGCTAGTGTTCAGGGGAATGCAAATCCATTTGAACCAGCCTGGATTTGAACTGCGACCCTCAGAGCGTGTGTTTATGCGCTAAAGTACGTGTTTAAGATTTTACATACTTTCCGTTTGCAAGGTTGCGAGTATTGAACAGGGGATAGTCCTCTGCGACCGGTTTGCCATTCTGATCCTCATACACGAAGATAGGCGAGCGTCCCAGCTCCACGCCCAATTGCTGCACTCCCTGCTCGCTGTAAATGGACAGCAGGAAGGACTGGAGGCCGGACTTGGGGCGCACAGTGGTCAGGATGGAGAAATCCTCAGGGAAAGCACCTCCTGTGCAGCCATCAGGGAACAGATCAATCACTTCACACATAGAACAGTTGAAACGTGAGAATGATGGGTGACGGGCTCAGAGGTTTATCTTACCAGGAAATAGCTTTGCGGTGGGGGCCTCGATCTCAACCTGCTTGGCCACTCTGTAAGCAGTGTCTGGCTGCGATGCTCTTCGGTGTGTGCAAAATCCTGATGTTTTTGTCACTCCTTCGGGGGAATTTTGAAATTCTAATACTTTTAGGACATCCACTGGTTCCGCTGTTCAAAGGAGCAGAGAAAACAAGAGTAAGGCGGTGGTATTGGCTTTGCGCATCATCATGTACTTAAATCACAACACGGTGCGAAGGAATAAGAGTAAGAAAATGAAAAATGAATGCCTTCCTAGCCAGATACATCAGTTGATTTCATCGAAATAGCCTCGACACAACACTAAAAATAAAGTCCATCAACTTAAAGCTGCAGTTTGTAAAAAAAATTTGCAATCGTAATTTTAAATCTTTCACTAAATTCAGCTAGTGGGACATTGGTAGTCATGTAAGGGGAAAATGGCTCCTTTTGCATCAAGTACAGCTTCAAACCCCATTGCTCCTGCTCAATTCCACCAACAAGTGATAAGGGTCGTGTTAGCGGACTTTCAATCATTCTCATGCACACACTCGAGATACTTCTGCTGTACGCTGCTCGTATTGCTGCTGCAGTTGTAGCATGTGTGGCTGAGCATTGTAAATAAGACACCGAGGACCTATGGAGATAAATGACCAGTTCCTCCTTTACATACAGCTTACACCGCAAGAAAGAGTTAAGAAGAAAACAACTGGTCATACCTCCACCAAACACCAGGGGAGGATGGGAGGTGCTGGCTCCGACTGACCGCTCGGAGCCGACCGGAGCCCACACCAGAACCCAGGCCACGCAGGACCCTTTCTCCCTGACCAGAGACTGTACAGTTAGTGTAACGTTAGGCTTATTTATCACACTACATGTTGAAATTTTCATGGCAAGTCCTGGATTTTCCTCAAGTTCCAGACTGCACCTTCAACTAGGTCTGCAACTAATGGTTACTTTCACAGTTAATCTGTTAATTGTTCTCATCATTAACTGATTAATTGTTAAGAAATTGACATAAATGGGTTAGAAAAGTGTTTCCAAAAGCCCAAGGGACAGTATGACAGTTTGTCATACTGTATGTCTCGTTTCATCCACAATGCAAAGACAATCTGTTTGCAGGCACAAAGGAGGATAGAAACCAGGACATGTTCACATTTATGAAGCTGGATCAAAATAAGCAATAAAAATTACAAAAATGGACAAATCTCATGACAAAATGAGTAAATGTGATCAAAGTAATAAAGTAAATTATACAAATACAAATACATCATAAAATGAGAAAAAATAACAAAGAATTATGTAGATTGAAAAATACGATCAAAATAACTAATAAAAACAAGCCAAAGGCCACAAAATGAACAATGAGCACAAGTGATCAAGTTCTCATGACTCTGCAGGGTTATCGGACAGAAAATACTGCCAACGACTGAGCATAATGAAAAACGTGCCAGCAGAGGTCTAGTTCTGTAACACCTGGATAGGTTTACGTGGATAAGGTTCACCAGAGGGTCTCTGTGTTTTCAGTTCTCTTCAATCTGATGTACTTTATCTAAAAGACTCTGTGTGAGCCAGAGGTGTTCATAGAGACCCATGGGAAAGAGCTACACTCATGTCTTTTCATCAAAATACAGTCGATTCAGCTTAGACGTATGTGAAACAAATGCAAATGTGACACAAATGCAACAAGTGCCTACATGGTAAGTTATACCCAGAGGTGGGCAATACTGAAGTACATTTACTCAGTTACATGTACTGTACAATAAAAAGTTGGGATGTAAATAAAACGTAAACTAGAGGGCATTCAGAGAGCGCATACCTCCACCAAAACCCAAACTGTTATTTTTTGACCAGCCAAGGAGGTTATGTGATCATGCTGGTTTGTCTGTTTGTCCATTTGTCTGTTAGCAGGATTATGCAAAAACTACTGGATGGATTTTGACGAATGGCCCTATCTCGCAATGTTAAAGAAAGTGAAAAATTGATCCAGAATCCACATCCTGATCCGGATCACCTCCAGTGTCTAATGGGTTCATCTTTGGCCCGAGGGATACCCCTGGTGACAATTTCACCCAAATCGGTGCAGCGGTTTTTGTGTGATCCTGCTAACAAACAAACAAACAAGCAAAAAAAAAAAAAAAACACACACAAATCAACATGAATACATGAATACAACCTCCTTTGGTGGAGGTAATAAAAACAGAAAACAATGAATTTCAAATCTATATTTGATGGGCAGCAACACATCTCAAAAAATTTGGAAAAGGAGCATCAAAAGGCTGGAGCATCAAAAATAACTGAAGGAGCATTCGACACCAATTTTGTTACTAACTGGTAACAGGTCAGTAACATGACTGGGTATAAAAGGAGTATTTTAGAGAGACCGAGACTCTCAGATGTAAAGATGAACGGAGATTCACCAATCTGTGACAAACTGCGTTTGTGGAACCACCATCTCCATCATCTCCAATGTATAATACCATCAAAAGATTCAGAGAATCAGGAGAAAGGTCAAAGGTCAGAACTGGATGCTAAGGATCTTGGGGCCCTGAGGCAGCACTGCATTAAAAACAGACATGATTCTCGACTGGAAATCACTGCCTAGGCTCAGGAACACTTCCAGAAATCATAGTTCGCCGTGCAATCCACAAATACAAGTTAAAGATGAATCATGTAAAGAAGAAGACATATGACATATATGAATATGATCCAGAAACACCAATGACTTCTGTGGACCAAAGCTCATTTAAAGGTCTGAGTCATTCATCTGACCACAGTACAGTTTGTCTCAGACCATTTTAAATGAGCTTTGGTCCAGAGAAGACGGTGGTCATGGTTCAGGAGATGGAGCGGGTTGTCTAATGATCAGAGGGTTGGAGGCTCAAATCTCACTCCATCCCAGCCAGATGTAGCTTACCACCACCAGGAGTGAATGCGGAGGGAATGAATACAGTGGTCCCTCGTTTATCGGGGATTACGGTACGTTCCAAAAAAGACCCGCGATAGGCGAAATCCACCAAGTAGATTCCTTTGGAAAAACTCGTTCCTGCTAATGCATGATTCGCACAAATCCCAAACATTTGTTTGAGAAACAAAAAAAAACAAACGCTTTCCTACAAAAAAAACACGATGGCATCCAGAAACAACAAATTTAATTTCAACAATCAACCTATGAAGCTGGACACGAAACCACCAACAGTGACCCACGCGTCACAGCATACGTGGGATCCCCGGCTATGCACTGCCCAGCACTCCGTGTTGGCTGCGCGTTAGCCGGCTATTGCCCATGTTGCCACGGCTCTGCATGCCGGAACCCCGGGCTCTGTTGACGTGGCTAGCGTGGAGCTGGTATGAATCTGGCATGGAGCTAGCACGGCGCTTGCGCGGAGCTAACATGGACCCCCTTCAAGCCAGCAGCTCCAGTTTCTGGACCTGTGTTTCAGTTATGGACGTGTACAGTGGCCACGGACACACTACCAATTCATAAGCCAAGGTAAGAATACATTCTGAATGATTTTTAGAACTAATTTCATGCATTCCATTTCAGCTAATTAACATAACTTCCTTTTCAAATAATAGTAATGAATAAATGTGCATGTGTGTAATACATATTTTATATGGGAGTTTGTCGTGGGTTCAGAACGGATTAATTGGTTTTTCATGTATTTTTATGGAAAAAGTTGCATCGGATAATGAATGGTTCGGACACAGCACGTGACGCTGGAACGGATTAAATTTATTATCCAGGACACCACTGTACATAAGGATGTAGGGTTTACATACAGACAGCGGTTTCATGATGGAGCTCAAAGAAATGTGTTACAATTAAAACATCATTTGACATCAAAGCTCTGTTTGTGAGGATACAACAGTAGACTGTTACATATAATAACTCTGATTTGCTTTTGTAGGGAAATCAACAAGCTCCGGTGGTTGAAAGCATCAGCTCATCTTTTTTTCCAAAGCGTTAAATCCACTGTTTACCTTTGGCAGGTCGAGGACAAATCACTCTGAAATGTTTCTTTGCCTTCTAGACACAGAGAAACAAGTTTGACTCTGTGTCTGGTTCAATGTCAGGTAAGAGAAACACAACAGAAGAGCCTGTTCTGTGGCGCTCTGAAACGGACGCAGCGTAGGACGGGGTCTGAAACGGACGCAGCGTAGGACGGGGTCTGAAACGGACGCAGCGTAG
>JAQQAE010001423.1:0-25608 GCA_029823295.1 Pseudamia nigra
CAAACCATCTCAATCTAGCCTCTCTGACTTTGTCTCCAAAACATCTTACATGTGCTGTCCCTCTGATGTACTCATTCTTTATATGTAAATTAACATTTTTGTTTATTCTCTAAACTATGGACAACATTTATCCCAAATTCCAAATAAAAATATTGTAATTTAGGTCATTTATTTGCAGAACATGACAGATGGTCAGAATAAAAAGACTCAAATAATGAGAAGAAAACAAGTTCATATTCATTTTAAACAACACACTGCTAATGTTTTAACTTAGGTCGAGTTCAGAAATCAACACTGTCAAATAACCCTGATTCTCTTACTTTTTCTCATTAAATAAGATTTGTTTCAGGTGATCACATGATCAGTCCCTCATAATTTGTGGAATCGATACTCAACTAGTATGTAACTACATAAAATTGGATTTATTATAGCTTCATACATTGATCATGTATTTTTTTGTTCTTTTTCTTGACATTTTGTTCATTTTTGTTCACTTGCTTCATTATTTTTCTCATTTTTCTCATTTTGTGGATTCATTGTGCAACTTATTGATCTTTTTTGTGAATTAGCTCGATTGTTTTCCTTGCATTATTTTCATTTTTGCTTATTTTTGTTATTTTTTTGTCAAATTTGTCCATTTTGATATTTCACTTGACTTAGAAAGCAATTTTTTAAATTTAATTGATTATTTTGTACATTCACATTTGTACTACTCCTTAAGCTGTGGTCAAAGATAGCTGAGTAGGAGTACATTCATTTTCACAACATCCACCTCTGCCAACAAGTTCAAGTCAGTTTAAACTGTTGTTACTTGCATTTTCCCACCTGGCTCAACTTTTTCGGCCAACCTAAGGATGATCTGTTTAAACAGTAAAACAAAAACCATCAACTCCTTAATTTGACGCTCCAACAGAAATTTTTTGACAAATCTATAACATTACACCTGACAGAGATGTTCGAACGTGTATTAACTTTGAAAGGTGAGAGCTCCAGGTGAGGATTCATTTACACTTTCTGCACACCTCCCCCTCTTTACCACACTGAAAACCTTGTTAGAACTGCAGTGCATTAAGTATACCTATGCTCTGACAACAGGGCCACAGCAACCAGCACTGGGGGACAATACAGGACACGCAGCAGACAAAGGGCTGTCTGTGTTGCTGTTGTGTTCAGGAAGAGGCCTGCCGGGCTCTGATGTGGTGAACTGCAGTACCTGTGACACACACTGAGTTCCTGTGCTGAGTGTATGATGTCTAGCGCACACGTTCAAGAGTGGCAGGGTGATGAGTGACAAAGGCACATGCTGCCAGCCCTGCTTATATGAGTCCTGACAGGCTTGCCGTAGGCCATCAGTGTGGGAGTGAGAGGTGATTATACAGTCATGCGTCACTGTTGTGCTGTGAGGATTAAGGCAAATTTTCAGAAAAGTTTGCTATAATGGGGACTATTTTGGTACAAATAAGAATTGCATAGAAATGGGGCAAATGCTTGGACTTAGTGAGATGGTATATCACAAGTTATTCAATGTCTGTTTAGACTGAGATTTAAAACTGCTGTGTATGCCAGTTTCTAGGTTTTAGCAGACATTCAATACACCGAAGCTTGATTATCTCACCAAATACAATACAAATCTCAAATCCCTGTTTAGTTGTAAAGAAAGTGTGTGTTATCTCTCAGCTCCTCCTCAGCCAATCAAAGCCCAAAGTGAATTATGAGGGGGAAAAGCAAAAGGATGATTATCCGTGGCTAAATTTCCATATAGATAGACGAGCACATTAAACTTGTCTATCTGCAAGCTCTCTGTCCACTCTTCCTTATTACATTTTGATGGAGAAAAAGCTGGTTCATCTACATCATCATCTTGCAGCACATCCCCTCTCTCCTACCACCATATCACTCACTCTCCGTCTGACTGTCTGTTGTGTTCCTATCTGCCTGGGCACTTGATTGTTTCTGAACTGGTGTTGACCCCATAAAAAGGAACCCACGCCTGGTTTACAGCCACGGCTTGTTGTGTTCATTTGCTGGCTGAGGTTGCCTCTTCCTCCTGCTGTAATAGCCACAGTTCATGATCCCTCTGCGGTGAGGAAAAGAGAAGAGAGGGGCTAAAAAAAAGGCAGCTCCTCATCGTGGTGCTTCCAGGCTTACATGTAAATTAAAACGCAATTAAAAGCAGGCAAATAAGCTGTTCCCGGGAGATGGGGAAGGGGGAAAAGAGGAGGGGAGAGGAGGAAAGGGCTCTCAGGATAAGGGCCTGTGTCACTCATCATTAGGATGGCATTAGACTGAAGGGAGCTAAGTCTGAACACAGGCACATTTAGCGTTACTGCTACTATCAGGTCCCCATGTTGATGAAAATAACCTCACCGTCCCATCCAAAGGGAGTCATTCTGCTATACTGTAGAAGCCAGACAATTATTCAGCTATTGTTCTCTAAACCGTGGCATTGTGTGCTTACTATTGTGCCCCATGTGCAAGCTTACTATTTTTGCTCCTGCTCAAAGCTGTAGAGTATCTATCATTGATGGCAGTGGATGAATAATTCTAACATATAGCAGTAGTCTGAATTCAGATCCATGGTGCTGCGCTGTGTGCTTTTGTACACAGTCTCAGCAGTCAAACATCCACACTGTCCTCCTCTCCTAACACACTGACGCTCAATACAGTATTGACAAGTCGTGTATTCAGCCGCATTCTACCAGAATTCCACTGCACCTCCTCCTTCCTCCTCCTCTGGCTTCGCCTCTCACCCCTACCACCCTTGAAGCCCGGTGTTCTGCTGCATAGCCCCCCTTCCTCTCTCTGCTCTTTCCTCTCTCCCAGGCTCGATGCACCCCCCACTTCTGCTCAGGCTTCTGGGTAGAGGGGATCAATGGGGGTAGCGTATGGCGGTGGATGTGGGGGTGAACCCCACACGACGGCAGCCTCGCAGGCAAGCAGGCGGTAGGGCGCAGAGGGGAAGAGGAGGGAGGTGGGGGGAGCAGAGCCCACCCTGGCAGAGGAGCACCCCGCTCTCTGTAGACCTGTCGCCTCCGTGCAACAATGGCCGTGACAATGACACTGGAGGAGGAATTTCCGCTGCCCCACCACCACCACCACCACCACACCTCCCCATCTTCATAGTGCATTAAATTCAGCAGTGCCAAGATGAATGGCTTCCTAATAGCTTTCATTTGTTACAATTATCATAATTAAACATATGTCAGCAGCAGACAAAGGGAAAGTGAGATTTCTGTGTTAGCACCTGAAGGGGGTATGTGGGCCATGGAAAAGGATAGTTTTTGTTATGGCATAATTAGCCTGAATAGACTCGGATATTGTAATCATAGACCATATTTATAGTTTCTAATTAAAGAGGCACTTTCTCAGCAATTCAGTGCATTCCCTTAATCTGTTTTCAGCACCGGTGTGAACCTTGATTTCTCATTCTTTTTGTGTGTTTCAGCCTCAGTCTATGTATCTGTATGTCCTTGCTACATCAGCCTGTTTGATAGAGGAGTTTAATGACCGCCCGCTGAGCCTTCTGAGAATGGCTGTAGGGCCCTCTTAACATTTTTGTAGTACCCCCCTCCTCTCTTCCCTGTCCTTGCATTCTGTCTCTTAAACCAATCAGCTCCTTTCTTCCACACTGCCGTGAAGGGATGAATCGGATGCTTGGCTGGTGGATGCAAAGGCCTTTTTCTTTCTTACCTTCCTCTCTCCTGTCTCCATTTTACCTTCCCCTTTGGCTTCACCCCACCAACATCTCTCACCTTTTTTTTTTTTGCTCCAGTCTTTCCTGTCCTTGTTCTCTGCATCAATCACACTTTCCCACCTGCCCCCTCCTCCTCCTTCTTCCTCATCACTCCATTCCCTCACTTGGCACTTCTGGCACCGTGCTCGTGTGGTGCCAAGGAGGGGAGGCCTTCTGGCTTCCCATGAGCCACCATTTTGTGGACTGCCTGATTGAGCCAGCTGTGTGCATGTGCTGCGAGTGACTGAAAAGGAGAAAGTACACGGGATAAAGACAGACAGAATGAGGTAGAATAAAGGAAGAAATTGGTGTTGCAACAGAAAAGGTCACAAGGCAGAGCTCTCTTTGGTTCCTGCTGGGACCAGACCACAGATCATGACTTAACCTGACCCTGGCCTCCTCCTACACACTCTCTATGTTACTTACACACACAAAAACAGAGGCCACACATTCATTTACACCCACATAAATATACTCAGTAAACAGTCTTATAAGCTGACTATAACATCCTATAAACTCCTTGCCTCACTGGGTTTTCTCTGCAGAAATCACACTCCCAGACTTCAGTAAAAAAAAATAAAAAAAATCCTGTTCATCCTTAAAAAATATTAACTTTATTCCCTGCTTTACATATTACAAATCTATTCTTTCTAGCCTTGCTGTAGGAAAATGACGCCATGAGCTGTTTGAAAAGACTCTTTTCAGACAGGAGATAAAACATACTGCTGACCCTGACTTTATCCTCCTGTTTTAGATAACAGCTCACATGACCTTGGCGGCCGCTGCAAGGACAAAATACATGTCGAAATGTTTTTGTGAAAGCGCTCATTGAATAAATCTGCAAATGAAAACGTAGGACGGATGTGTTTTAAAGCTGACATGGAATTAATTAAGGTAACCTTCCTGTGTGGTGGGTGATTTTGGGTCGTTTTCAGATCGACAGAGGAGAGAAAGAGTGCGCTTTTGAAATGCGACAGTTTTTAAACTACTTCCAAACCAAATTACCTGATCATCTAAGGCTGATATGCGCCATCCGTGCGTTTTTCCGAAGTAATAAAGAGTTTTCTTTTTCCTTTCGGTAATCGCTCTCGGGAAAGCCTGGTCGATTTCCAGGCAGCGGATTTTATCTGCAGCTTGAATGTAAAAGTCACAGGTGAACAAGTGCCTGGGTACATGATCTCACCTGAACACATTCCTCAGAGGGCACACGACGTCTGCAGCGCAAATAAACCCATTTATAAAGGTTAGATTGAAGGGTATATGCATATTTACTGTCCAGTGTTCACATTTTATCTGAACTCTTCCTCAGATCAGCGAGGTGCTTTAGAAAAACGCAGCTCTTGGATAGAGAGGATGACACACAGAGATTCTCAGAGAACAAATTCAAATTTGTGCAAAATAATTTGACACTGATCCGAAGGTGTCGGTTTCCTCAAATGTTCATACTTCATGTGCGCGCTGGAAATTAATAAAAACCTTCCAGTCTTTGCGCTGGTGACGCTGTTGCACTTCAGAAGTCCCATGTGATAAAGACTTCACATTTTGAAACCAATAAAAGCAGCTTCTAGACCAGACTGTGATCAGACCCTGCCGACAAGCTGGAGATTTTCTAAATGATCATCTCTGTGCTGACGCAGACTTCAGGCGTCGTTCCCGTCAGTTACAACACAAAATGACACATAATTTGTATTTTGGGTACCTGGTAAGTAAATAGAGCTGACAGCGAACACCTTCAATGCCAAAATTGTCTGTGTAATACAATCAGTCTGCATTTCTGCATATGCATTTCGATGATTAAATATCTACTGAAAGCCGACGTCGCGTGTGGAGGAAACGGCAGCTCTTAGTGTCATTTTACCGGGAGCTTGTTTGTCTGTCACAAACTTAAATTCTGTGTGTGTGTGTGTGTGTGTGTGTGTGTGTGTGTGTGTGTGTGTGTGTGTGTGTGTGTGTGTGAGTGAGTGTGTCTGTCTTTCTCTCTGTCTCTCTCTCCTTTCATGCTGTTGCTAGGGAAGCAGGGCGTATGCGCTCCCTGGCCGCGGCTGAAGGGCACAGGAAAAAAACAGGAATAAGGCGAAAATACGGGGCTTTTATCGAACGTATTTGCAACCGACACAGTCTTAGCAACCTCAAGCACCTACTTCAAAACTCAAACTCGGGAATTAATGAGTATAATATGTGTAATTTCGGCGCTTTCTCTCCATTACCTTATATGGCAGGGCAGAGATATATCGTGCCTGTGTTTAATAGGCTGGCCGCTGCCGCTCTGCTTAGAGGCTTCATTTTAACCCTTGTGGTGCTGAATTATTTTTGGAGCACAAAAAGCAACGTATTTAGCTTGTTAAGCCTTTTTGTGCAATATCAATGGAACATACACAAACGCATTGCGCCGTTTTGATTGTAATTGGCTTAGAAATCGCATTTTACGCACAGGATCATGTCGTTTACGCACGGACGCGCGTTTTCTCTCATGTTTCTAATCAAAGCCCTCATAAATTGGATGAGTTAATGCGGGTGACAGTACAGGGTGCATGTTCTGTGATGATGCGGTTTGTGGAGTTGGATTTATTTTGACATGGTAGCGCTAAACGTGTCATAACTGATATCACAATCAATAACAGGCTTTATGATTTGGGGGGGAGGGGGGGGGGGCTGAGCGAGATGGCAACGAATGGGTTTACCATTAGAAAGTTGCCACAGGTAGGTTGAAGGCTGCACACCAACCCTCTGCTGTGTGTCAAATGAATGGCAGTTGAACACAGAGGACATTGCACTGGTTTGAAGATATGTGCGCGTGTGTGTGACCTATATTTTGCAAAGCACAGTGAGCAGGTCGAACTATAAACCTCCTTCTGCACAGAACTAAGTGTGCAGCTTTAAAGAATCCCATATAAAAGAGAACTTCTGGTTATGCTTCAACTTCTATTCAAGTGAGAAACAGAAGCTTTTTTCATGCAGTGATGTCAGACGAAAAGACTGAAATTATTATTTTTTTACTTGTTGGACAAGTGTTCTGATAAATTTGGCTGATGCGGGGAGAATACTTTGAACTGAGTGAAAACTGTCTGCATTGGGAGTTTCATTTCCCCAGAGCAGCTTTGCAGCAAACAAAGTACTCGGTGCAGTTCAATGCAATCTGGTTTATTTCTTTGGCTGATTTTAAAGTAATAAGGACTGTTAGTGAAAATCTTAACCTCTTTTGAGTATTTTTCATGTGGTTGATGAAATGAGAGTGAAGGGGACTCCCATAAGGCTCATTCTCGACAAAAAAAAACAATGTAACGGTGAAAGTTTGCATTATGCACATTAGCTGTGACAGTAACGTGGCGATTGATTTGAATTTCGAGATATTTCTCCTGCAGTCCACTACGTACGGGATAAACCCTTTACCAGCAAGGTCTCCACCTCCCCCTCCCCGTCCTGACGTCATGCACCAAGCTGAGGCTATTGCACGAAAAGAGCTGCTCGCAGCCGCACTACTGTGAATATCTCTATGCTCAGTGCCAGGACTGTGGAGTGTGCAAAAAGGAGGGAGAGTGAGAGCGAGGCGAGGTGGAGGGGAATACAGTTGGATTTGGATACAACTGGAAAACTACCAAGCGCGCACAGCACGCACCGTGCGGAAGGCATATCGAACGGCGCGTAGGCAACATTTCACCTACTCTCCGTTCCCCGCGATCGGTTTCAGGCGAGAATGGAGCTCCCTGCCGCCGGAGAACACGTCTTTGCGGTAGAGGGCATCGAAAAGAAGCGGATCCGCAAGGTAACATCCACGGAGCAAAATTGCAAAAGCGCGGATGTTGATTTTGCGCTTTATATTAGCCTCATCATCATTTTTGTCCCTGTCCACCACCACAGGGCAAAACAGAGTACCTGGTCAAGTGGCGAGGATGGTCTCCCAAGTAAGTCGGACTGCAACATTTTCCTAAATATTGTGAAAATTGCAACGTTTTGCAACAAAACCGTTCGTTGCCCAAAAAATTGGAATCATCAAGGGCGTGCGCGCTCAGTGTGGTTGTTTGTTACTGTGTGTATGTGTGTGTATGTGTGTGGAGCTTGGAGAGCGCGGTTGGTATGTTTCAGTGTATCCGCGGATGCCTTCACTAATTTATGCGAGGGAAGGGGGTAGGCACAGCCATGTAATCCCGTTTTAATTATTTCTGCTCTGCCAGCGAATTTACGAGACAGTGGTGCTAAAATGGCCGACTTGCTGGAGGATCGTTTGGAAGCGCATTCAGAGTTTTAGTTTGACATTTCGCCCTGCACTTGGATGTCCTCATGGTTCACAGTAGCGGGAAGACGGCAAACACACATTCATGATATCTGAAAATGCTCTTGCAGTTCGGCGACGAGTTAAAACTGTGGCACGGAATGGTCACCTGTCCACTTCAGGCTGATTCATGTGGGGACAGGAGTGTGACGGATAGAGGCTGAAGCCTGCGTGTCAGTTAGAAAAAGGGAAGTTTGCCAGTGACAGCTCTGTGACAGTTGATGTGCTCCTCTGTGCAGGTACAACACATGGGAACCAGAGGAAAACATCCTTGACCCGCGCCTCCTGGTCGCGTTTCAACACAGGTGAGAGATGTGGACTTCGGACGAGGCCGCGCAACCTCCAGTTCAGCCATGACCTTATATGGGCATGGGAGGAGGGGCGCTCCAGTAACTCTATCACTGATCCCCCACCATCCCCCCTCCCCACAGGACTGTCTCCTGGGGAAAAGGCTGGGGATGTGGAAGCGAGAAGTCCGGAATTATGGTGGAAATATCGGACGCGGGAGAATATATGTGGATTTTTGATTCGATTTGTAGCAAGTTACTGTCTATGAAGGCGATTTTTGCGTCTGGGACGAAATGGTCAACGCACCTTCATGAGCCTATGACCCAGGCTGCATAGATGCTCAAGTCTTTAATTGTCATAAGGAACACTGAGGACCAACCACATGGACATTCCTACATTTATTTGTTATTATCTGCCTATGCTGTGTTGTAGTTTACTATGAACAGGCCTGGCTGCTTTGGATGGGATTCCAATGGCATCACTTACACATCTGAGAACAGTGCTTTTGTCTTGCAGGACAAAAGTGCTCAATAAGTCTGTGGCTGCAGAATTTGATGGAAAAGACCTATTGAGAACATTGTGGACAGTTTGAGTCAACTTGCTTGGCTGTCAAGGATAATACACATATATGCTTCATTTAGAAATGTCAACTCAAACATACAAACTAGCTTAAAATCTAAAAGAAATCCAAGAGCTTCAAAAGCACAAAAAACAATTGTGCACAGTATGTTGTTTTGGCATTTCTGCATATTAGATCACCATTAAACCTCCTAAAAGTGAGCCTTTAAGTTGTGATTAAATGTTCCTGCACAGGCCAATATTCAACTCTGCAGTCCTAACTAATATTTTTTTACACATCATACAAAATTCAGTGCATTCAGCTTTGTGATGTTGTAAAACTGGTGAGGATTTCTTACCTTGGATCCATCTGAGTGATACTCTATTAATAATGGCCTCTGAAAGAACACAAATCTCAGTCAGAGGTTAAGTTAATGAATACAAATGCCATTTAGCCCTGCAGTGTGTGCAATACAACATTATGAAGGGGATTCTGGACCCATGAGGTGTGTGAGATACACTCTCTGTAGGCCATCAGGCCACTCGTGGGGATCAGTAAAGACATGATGGCTGTGGGATGGAATTCACATTTCTGAAAAGCCTAATTGACACACAGTGCTCTCCAGCGTTTCCAGTGTACTGCTCTCATATTCCCCCGCAGCCTGCCTGCCTGACTATGTGTCTGGCTCTGTGCTGATGGTCATGGAGTGCTGCCTCTGCACTGTGTGTGCGGATTCCTCTCTGCTCCCAGAGGATGGGGGAGGGGATCAGAGAGGGGAGGCTGTAATTGCCAAATCTTCTGTGAATAGGGGTCACCCCGTTGGAAGCTGTTTGAAATCACGCACATTATAGCATTAAAATGTAGACTGTTTTTTTTTTTTGTGTCAATTTTCTGGCAGCTCTGGTAGTTTGAACATCTGTAGCAAAAGGCCAACAATAGGCTCGGTTTACGCATGCCCGGTGGAGCTTGCGCGCAATCGGCCTTCACCCGCCGCCTGTTATTTATGAGCTAATGATGAGTCAAGGTTTATATCCGGTTTATATTTTACACTCAACCTAGTGTTTGGTCTAGACACTACAATGAAAATAACTCTTTTCCTCTGTCCTCTCACAATCAAAAATAGCTCCAAGAAATGTTTATCAGGCTGCTACTAATCAATATGCATTTGGAGAGCGTGGGTGTTAAATGTGGTGTGCTTACAACAGCAGCAAGGATCCCAGAAATACTCCACAATGTTGTGTTTATCCCATTTCATCCCTACCTCATGACCCTAATTAGAGTCTGAATGTAAGGCAGGGAAGGCTATGCTGCAGGAGGGGAGGATATTTGAAAGACAAGGAGAGATTCTCCCTGCTGTAGCCTTAATTGAATCTCTCCAGGATAATGAGAATATAGAATGGGCCGATTACCATGGAGAGCTATGCAAATAAGGGCTATAATACTTTTCAGTGGGTCACATGTGGGCATTCATTAATCCTTCAAATCAGGAATCCACAATTGACCTTGAATAGGTAGACGGAAACGAAGGAATACTCCACATGTCAGCTCACTATGTGATTCTAATTATGTTTTCACTGCCTACAGATGAGGTTTGTGCACTGTAGGTAAACGCCGTCTAAGGTGGAACTGTCTTTTATTTTCACAGAGAGAGGCAGGAGCAGATGATGGGATACCGAAAGCGAGGGCCAAAACCAAAACAAATCCTGCTCCAGGTAAATGCAGTCACTCACAAATGATCAGAAACAGAACAGATTCTAAAGAAATGTTTCCTTTTAAAGTGTAACTTGACTATTTTGTGGGAAAATGGTTTGTTGTCCAATTTTTTTTTGAGCTGCTGTCATTATACTTATTGTCATTTCCAAATTACTTTGCATGTCAGGAAAAAAAGCATTTAGTGGGTAGAGTTGTTCTTTATGCTCATCACCAAACCGGATTTGCAGCCTGAGGTTATGTAAGCCTTGCTTGAATGGACACATTTTTATCTGCAGATCTTAGTTTTTTTACGGTAAACAGACATGCAATAGAGAGATTCTTGTTTTCTTGTAAACACATTTTAATATTTATGTGCATGCTCTTCTTGCCCTGACTAAAACTGTACCAATATACACTTCTTCTGTTTCCCAGTTTGTAAAGACAGAAATAGACGGCTCAAATTAGCACTCTCTCTCGCTTTGACAGTCTCAGCTCAGGCTCTTACAGGGCTGGTTTCTGAGCCAAATGTGATTATATATTTGGGGATCCTTGGAGCTGATTGCTATGCAGTGTCACTCCTTAAGAGGCATGCCACTCTGCCAGAGTCACGCGTGGCCAGCAATCAGGAATAAAGCGTGACACGTCTGGTGGCACTTCTCTGACCTCAGGTCACAGCCAAAGCGTCTTGAGCGTTCCGCTGCAGTGCCCCTCTGACGGCCGCAGGGTCAGCTGTACAGCAGGGGGAGGGGCAGGGGAGGCTTGTGGGAGGGAGATCACAGGCTGAACACTGATTGGACACTTTGTTTAAATTTTTAATAAGCTACTTTAGCCTTGCTTTGATCTGATTTTAGCAGATCGGAATGAATATTTGAGTAGTAACATGACTGACTATTTTACATGTGCACTATTATTTCACTTTTATTCAGAATTTGACAGGTATCGTGTAAACAGCATATTATGGTTGGATATTCAGAATTAGGCCTTCAAATGGAGTGTTTTCCAAATAAGATGTGGGATATGCAGATTATTCCGGTTATCTGGACATGTATGCAGCATATTCAGAAAATGCGTCTTATTAGTAGGTTCGGGTCAGCTGCGTTAAAGATAGTGTAGCTGGACACACCGAGTAGGAGTCCACAGCTCTGGTCAGAGGAAAATGAGCCTATCAGCAGGTTTTTAGATATGAACTAATAACTAAAACTTGACTTTTTTAGGATTGTGTTTGAAGGAACGAAACACATTCTAAAGTTACAGTTGGCTCTGAACAGCTGCATGTAAATAGGAATATTAGCAGAAGATTGATTTTCATTAATCATGTAAACAGTGTATTTGAAGTTTTGTTTTCCTCAGAATGAATGGGGAAAGTGGAATATTGTGTGCATGTAACCATAGTCATTGTTTTAGCTGCCGTCTTCTATGGAAACTTTTATTATTTTCATTTATCATATTTGGATTTTACTTATGTATTTATTATATGTTTTATCTTTTGTTTAAGGTCCCCTCATTTGCACGAAGATCAAGTATTCCTGCAGGTTTTGAGGAAACATTGCAGGATGCAGAGGGCAGCCTCAAATCCGATCCCATCCAGGTCCACCGCTCGCAGCCTCAGCAGTACCAGCTGAACAGCAAAAAACACCATCAGTACCAGCCCAGCAGCCAGGAGGTTCCTGCAGACCAAACAGCCAACGGGAAGAAAAAGTTCATCTATCAGCTGAACAGCAAGAAGCACCACCACTACGAGCCTGATCCCAGTATGTACGACGCACAGGCTTCGAGGCTTAAAGAGGTGGTCAAAGTTCACGAACCAGCAAATAAACCAGCCAATCCCGGTTGGAACTTGCCATTGGCTTTACAGCAGAAATGGGTCCGGGACAAGGACACGGGCTGTTTGAGCAAAGTTAAAGAGCTGGCAGTCGAGGTGAGGAAGCCAGCTGCCAAGGAACCTGAAAGTGAGCATGCCCTTAAACCCAGTCCTAAAGATGTAACCCTGCCTAGCACTATTAGCAAGAAAATGAAGATAATCAAAAATAAAAACAAGAATGGACGTATTGTTATTGTCATGAGCAAATATATGGACAGTAACAAAGTACATGGAGCAAAGGGTAAACATGGGGAATCATCATGTGACGAGAAACCCCAAACCACCAAACAGTCAGAAAACAATCCAGCACACAGAACCAAAATGGTGGAGTCGTTACCCCTGGAGAATGGAATCCCCAAAGAGATGTGTAATGGCAGATCCCCCCCTGCTGCAGAACACCCAATAAAGTGTTCCCCAAAGGACCGGCATTTCTCCAAACCTTCCCCAAGCACAGCAGAAGAATACAACACCGAAGTGGCTTGTGGTCAGGCTGATTTACCAGAGGACCTGCCCCTACAGCTGACCGCCAGCTCATCGCCAACGCCCTGGGCTACGGACACCAATATCCCAACTCCAACAGCCTTGGATCAGATCAGGATTCCCTCCTTTCCCGGTGACCGTAAACGAAAGCTTTCAGATCCCGTGGAAGACAGGAGCATTTCCAAATCCTTTCTATCTTCCAGGAGCTTCAGTGTTCCCAGCACTGTGGTCACCCCCCCTCAGGATAAACCTATGGACCTGCACTGCAGCCGCCCACGCCACAGCAGTATATGTACGTATGACACTATAGACTCTGAAAGCCAAGATGAGCCAATAGATCTGAGCTGCCCAAAGACTAAAAGACAGCCAGAGCCAGAAACACAACCAGAACCAGAGCCGGAGTCACAGCCTGCTGTCAGAGACACAGTCACACCCCCCGTGGCTGAGGATTCCACAGAGAAATCCACAGAGAAATCAAAGGAAACTCCTGTGAAAAAAATCTCCCCTTTTATGGGAAATATCATCATCACTGACATTACGACAAACAGTCTCACTGTCACCTTCAAGGAATATGTTTCTTTTTAAAAAGCCGTTTGTAGGACGGGACCACCAGCGACAAATTGAAAAACCCTGTCAATATGTACATATGTTTAAAAAAATAAGAAGAATTTTGTATATATGGAAATTTATAATTTATCATTCAAAGTCAATATGTTTCTTATGTTTTATACTGTAACTCTTCTGTGATGTAGCCAAGAAAGTGCCCTCAAGAATTTGAGCGAATACATTCAGGTGGATGTATTCCACTATTTAAAAATATCTGCTTATTTGTCATATTGAAATTGATAGGATACTGTACCAAACTTATAACTTGAGATGTACAAAGGTTTATACATATTTTGTATTAATATCACCTATTTTGGTCCTACTAGAAGGTAGAGAGGAGCTTTTTGAGTCTATGGTGATCAGAGATCAAATGAAAGCACTTAATTCCATTTCCATATAATCATGTTTGTCATGAGGAGCTGTGGAGAAAGAACTGATTCAGTTTTATTTTTGAGTGATTTGTACTCCATCCGGTCTGAATCGGCATGTTTCATTACATGGTTTGTTTGTGGCTGGTTGAAGAAAAAAAATCTAGCCGTGAAAACACAGCAAGGCGACGTTTTTTTTTTTTTTTTTTTTTGTCTTTCTCTAAGAAACAGCGTAGCCGTTATGTGTAAATGTGGTTGCAATCTGATCTGTCACTATGTTGCACAATTCATTATTTAGAAAACGTTTAAGGAAAAAGGGTGACGTGTACATTGTCAAAGGTCATTAAGAAAACAGTGTCATTTATCTAACACTTTATTGTTACAATTACATATTGGTTCTTACCATAATAAGGCTGTGATTTATGACCTTGTTGTGGACCTCATCTACTGCTGGAGCTACTTTAAAATCTACTTTAAAATCTATGCTAGTCTTGTTATGAGTGTCTAATGTCACAGAGATTAGCAATATTCATCTCATTTTTTTACTGAAGCATATTATATGATCTGAAGAATACATGTGACTGCTATATGTTTTAGAACAAGCTACAGGGTTGCTTTTAACTATGTTGTACAGATAAAATATGAGCTGCAAAACTGGTTTTGTATACTGTTACATGCAATCCAATGAGTGCAGGCTGTTTTGATTATGCTGCTAAAAATTCAAATGTCATAGTTTTGTGTAAGAAAAACTATTGGATGTATCCCGTATTTGAGTCTAAATTGCCTTCTACGCACATTTAATGCAAAACCAGTATGAATGCTAAAATGCTATAGTACTGAAAGTGAAGAGCGCATATTTATTGACATTTAATTTGTTGTTCAAACCAATAACAATACGTTCTTTGCATCAGAAGCTGCGAGTGATTCATTGAACATTCTCAGAAAATGTTTTATGTTGCTACTTTGTGTTTTCATTCTGAATGCTTTGTTTTGTTTCTTCTCTCCTGCACTTGGTTTAACGTCAAAATGATTGTTATGAAGTATGTTCTACCAGACGATGGTTGATTTATTGCTGTTGGCACAGCTTATTGGATGGTATGTCTCATAATAAAGAAAGAAAAATGACCTCTCGGCGACGGAGTCTGTCACTTTTGTGTTTGTTTGGGGTTAAGTGAGCATGGTTATTTATTACGTGTTAAACCTTTTTGTCATTTTGTGGTGTATTATGACTCAGATTCATGTCTCATAGCTCTTGACCTGCAGATTTCACAAAGCCTTCGTGCTCATAGAGACAATGGGTGGAAAATTAAACAGTAACTTGGTTGTGACCCATGAATTGGAAAACAGATCATGTTGCATAATCACAAACGATCCTGCACAAAGGGCCCTCTGTATTGCATAACAGCACCCACCACTTGCATTATTAAAACTTTACCCACGCATTATTTTTCTACTGCAGCTTGACCCTGGACAGGAATGTAAATACACAACATAGTGGAGGGAGGCAGGGAAGGGGCTTATGTAATTCTGATTGTACTGGTGATGGCATGAAGCAGAAAGGCTTCACGGAGGCTTGTAAAAGCTGAGTGCAGCCCAGAACAGTGAAACAGGTAAGGGTGTCAGTTCAGTGACATTTAAATATAATGTGTCTGCATCTCAGCTCTGTTGAATTTACAGCACAATGGGCCAGTGTTACAACAGGGCTGTTTTCTTCTTAACAGACCCCTGCCACTGTGGCACAGAACTTTCATACAGATACATGCAGACCTGAAGACACAGAGCTGTAGCTTAAAGTGGCCTTTCCTGACATGATCAAAGTTTGAGTCTGTTTTGTCCATTAGGAGGCTCATTCAAGCCCTTCAGTGCAACTGTGAAGAGAGACTGAATGCATAAATTATGAAAGAGTCAAATATCTTGATGGTCTGGAATGACAGAAGGGCCCTGGAGAGAGAGAGAGAGATAAAGAGAGAAAGAAAGAAAGAAAGAAAGAATGTTCAGGGTTCACTGTAATGGCTCAAAAAATTATTAGCTCTTCTTGTGGATTGTCCGAAACAAAACAAAGGATGGCATTCAGTACTTCCCAGCTCTCGCTCTTGCTTTGTTTTCAGAAAATAAATCTCATGTGATCATTCTGTTTTGCCAGATTTGGATCATTTCTTGTGAAATCTGCCTGTGTGGTTTTCTCAATTAGAAATAGTCTGTATCAAACCAACAGGAATTTTTAATCTAAGCTGGCGGGACAGTAAATGTACCACAATGTGGACTTAAACCAATCAGCAGTTTGCGTCTGTTGTGGAGGTTTTTTTTTCAGGCTGATATTTTGGTTTGCCTGAAGTGATGGCTTAGAAAATTAAATTCTGAATTAATTCACGCGTAAAGTTAACACCCTGGCTCTTCGCAAGTGTGCGCCAAACAGGAATCGTTATGCGTTTTTGACTGGTGTGACTAATAATGACAAAAATATGGCAAATAATCGATTAACCAAAAAGGCCCGAACTGGAGCACAAGCCAGCATACATTTCAGCTTTAAAATCCCACCTGGTATTAAAGGATGTGAACGGAATTTGGCATCTCTTGAAGGTGCCACTGTCAGACTGTAGGGCTCTGCGGTTCCGTGTGGCCTCTGGTGTGAGTCAGTTATGCATCAGGACGAAACTGAAACAACGTGAGCAAGAGAACGTATTTATAGACCAAGTGTGATGTTTCACATTCCCCCTTTATCATCGGAGCCTGCAGCCTGTGCGCTCTGAGTTTCATCTGCACATAGTGCAGCCTCACAGGATCGTGTCAGCGCCGGGGATCACTGGCAGATTTAAAGCACACTGTGTGTTTGTGTAAGCGGGGGTGCATGTGTGTATTTGTGACCCGGTGGAGGCCTTTTCCACCCCTGGCAATCAAATAATTAAAACCCAAATCGAATGCAGGGGGATTTCGCTCAAATAAGGACGCATTTTACGTTTTTTTTCTTCCTTAGCCTGACTAACCAGGCGTGTAAGTTTCGTTTGTACTTCTGTTAGACTGTTTTACGCGGACATCACCGATTCTCCCTTTAAATCAACGCGTCAAACACTTCCTTTTCAATTTTCTGGTGAATTTTAATGCGTCCATTTATGCCTTTTCTGCGCAAATCCACACAGGAAACATATCAGTGAACAAAGCAATCAAGAAAGTGAACAAAATAAGCAGCAAAATGAGGGGAACCGGTAATAAAATAAGCCAAATAAGCAAAAAAATGAACACAGATGAGGAAAAAAAACTACAAAATTTTCGCCGAAATTAATTACAACCTGACTCAAAATCCGCATCATTATTGTAGGTTAAATTAATCCAAGAATTAAATATAAAATGTAAGATTATTTTGTTGATTTTGGTATAATGTTTAACTTTAAAAAATTAACAATACCAGAACAGAAACGTACAAAACAATCAAGGAAATGAACAATACTGAATAAAAATAATGAACAAAAATAATCAAGAATGAACAAAAATGACCCAAACAATGACCATAAGTGTCATTATGCAGGGAAAGTAGAGTTTTTAGAGACCTGAAACGTTAATCTATTCTAAGTTTGCAAACCATATAAATTTTACCAGCTTGTTTGAAGGCGACAGATGCACATCTCCCCTGAAACCGCCTCTGTTCACCTTGCATTGACGCGAACAGATTTTTATCAAGAGAAAACTGTTGAAAATAGAAGCCCAAACGTGTCCAGAGAGACCGGACTCAGATGAGGTGTTCAGGTCGCCTTTCATTTGTCCCTGAGGCTGTTGATCATAAAATGTCTTCTACGCATCTGCCCATTAATACATGTAACCTAATGCCTCCAAATAGAGCTGGGAGGATAGAGATATATGCTGTGTTGTGGTGCAGGGTGCATCAGTCTAGAAGGGATGCTGTCTAATTCAAAGCACGCCTAAAGGTGCAGGTCAGACCCACGCAGCTTCACAGTTTCTTGCTTGTGTTTTTTTTCTGTCTGAGCCACCTTCACCAGAACATGTCGCCTGTAGAACAGTCAGATGGAGCCCTGTGCAGCAGCAGCAGCAGCAGCAGCAGTATTACTGTACTATAGTTGCCCAGAAACCAGAGCCCGTCGTGTTCTCTGCGCCACAGAGGCAGCTCTGTTCATTCATGTCGCCATTGCAGCTCCGCTCTCGAGCCTCACGCACGCTCACTTTTCATCGAGTCACAGCCAAATATGGAGACTCGGAGCGAGGCTGTGTCCAAACACCGATAACGGCACCGAGCAGCCCGCGTCTCCGAGCTCAAACCGCGGCGCTGGGATCCATGATAGAACCGACGTGAAATGTCGGTCTGCAGACTCCCACTATCAAAATGGTGGTTCATATTTCGACGGCAGCCACAACGCATCTTTTGTCCGCGACGCACCCGCCTTTGTCTGCAGCACAGCGCACAACATTTAGACCGACAGACGCGGAGACGGACGGGAGAACGAATCTATCCTTCATTGTGACTGGTTTGATTGAAGGATGGAGACCGACGCTGCTGCGGCTCAGACACACTCGCTGCCTCTGCGCGTGGCGATTCAGTCTTAAACCATCTGCAATATGATCGATCCTATGATCCATCTGAGCCGAGAACTAATTAGACGTATTTTAAAAAACACACATTTGCGCACATCAATGTCATTTAAGTCAGTGTGAGTAAAAATAAGGCGCAGCATGAATCAAAAGAAGAGATGTGGATATTCTAGAATAAGATCTTCTATACAATAATGATCATTCGCGTTAAATTCGATCTATAAGTCTCTGATACAGTGTTATTTTTGACTGTGTGCGCCTGAAAAATACGCAACACCTTTATAGGCAACTGCAGTGGCTTCATAATTTATTGGCGACCATCAGCAGGTATTATTCCCTTAAAGTCTCCATATATAAACCGATCAGTGGGCTTTATAGTAAATAATTAATATGACAACCAGAATTACTTTATTATATTGCCGAATAAGGTGTTGAAAAAGGCCCGGAGTGGAGACACAGATCCGCGCAGGTTGTACGATTACTTGAAAAAAAACAAAAACAAAAACAAGGCAATAAAATCGCAGAAAAATAAGTGGCTGATAAAAATGGGAAACTGTCAAGTGTTCAGTTTTATCTGTGCATGTTTGAATGAATTAATTCAACCTCCTCTTGTCTTGTTTTGACCTCACACAGTGGTGATGCTTGTGGCCTGAAGGAAACGGAAAGATTCACAAAATCCTCTCAAATCTTCAGCCATATTAATTTTTTACAAGTCTTTTCATCAGATCTTAAATGTTCTTGAAAACACATTTACTACAGGTCGATGGTTTGTCGCTCATTTTCAGCAGTCGGGAATTTATTTGTGTTATAGTTTCAAATGTATCTTCATAAAAAAATAACTATACTACGGAAGTAAAACCGACTGCATAATAATAACATTATTATTAATAACAATATTAATAACAATATGATTATTAATAATAACAATAATAATTTATCGAATGACGCAGGCGTAGTTATATTAAATTGACGCAGTGAGTGCCCAGACCAATATTTAAAATAGAGCCCTAATGATAATAATGCTCATTATTTTTATTTTTATAGCCCACGGTGATAAATCCTGCTATTTTTATATCTTTTTTCTTTCTTTTCTTTTTTAAATAAATACATTATAAAAACTGTAGCAGCTTCAGCTCATTTTTCTAAAACAAGGCAGAAAATAGATTTAATTATACTTTTAATCGGTTGAGAGACTGAGACTTGAAGGTTCCATGTATTTTCTTTTTTTTTTTTTTTGCTCTTTTTTCATGACATCGTCGAGCATAGAGTGCAATTTATTGTTGGTAAAGGTTTGCATTTTACGCATATCGAGCCTTGTCAGCTCGTCTGCATCATTTAACTTGAACCTTTTCCCAACAGGAATCAGAAATGTCGTTGGGTTAAACGTGTTGAAAGTGAGGGGGCGATATAAACGCGCTTACTCTGACTTCATTCATTCATTCATTTAACCTTTATTTAAAAATGCCACAGCCATTAAGGGCGTGTCATCATTTTCAATGAACGGAACGTAAAGAGAATAAATACATAACAAGATACGAACAACAGCAAACACGAGAATGATTTATGGTTTATTAAGGCATACAAAAATATTTAGTTTTAAATTATCCTTTCATTAATTGTGCCTCTTAAGTCCATGTACTTCGTTTTATGCCATTTGCGGCCAGTATTAGCCTTTTCTGTATAAAAATGAGAACGCAGTAGGAATTAAACATAAAGTCAAATTACTGCTAATGTCCCCCGAAGTTTGGAAAATGTTTTTGTTTTCAATTATGTTCTGTTTTACACAGGCTGAATTAACCATGTAAACTGACAGACTCGACACGAACAGAGTGGAACTCTAACGCCCATTGGTGCTTTTACGCACGGTGCGCATTCTAATATGTAGAACTGTGCAAATACAACAAAAACACGCTGTATTAATAGTTAACATAGTCATAAAATATGACTTTCAAGAACCAATAAGGGACTTATAACAAAAGCCTGAAAACTGTTCTGTTGGATTCACAACAAAACATATATATTTATGCTCCTGCAACAACTTATGCTTTTTTTTTAACAGATATTTATTCGCTTATTTTTCGCTGGATATTTACTGACGTTTTCAGACCATATGGCTGAAATATATATATATGTATATTTACATGCACTTATCTATGTGGTCAACAATTAGTAGTTAAACTAAATGATGGCGTGAAATGTGCGCGGGCCCCTCCCGGTCCCCTGACCCGCTCCGGGAGCCTCTGACTCTGCTTGTTCCACTGTGCCAAACATTCCTGTACATGAGCCAAGCAGCGGGACTCCTCCCCTTCACTCACCAACCCGCAGCACGTAGCAACAACCGAGCCAATGTGCTCCACCGCGATCCGTCCTACTGACTGCGGTGCCTGGCAACAGAAAAAGACGTGATGACGTCCGCTCCAGATTGCGTATTATGGGATGTGCGGAATTAAACAACCCGAAGAGGACACGGGGAAGCCTGAAAAATATTCGATAGATTGAATCGCGGCGCATGGTGGATCATGGAGCTCTCGGCTGTCGGTGAGAGCGTCTTCGCAGCCGAGTCCATCATTAAACGGCGGATCAGACGGGTATTCGCTGCGTTTGCGCCACACACGCTGTGTTTCCTCACCTATTACGCAACTGTTTGTTTGTGCAACGCTAACAAGCGACCCTCTGATAACGTGAATGTGTTACGGATGTGTTTTGCAGGGTCGTTGGGAATATCTCGTGAAATGGAAGGGCTGGTCTCAGAAGTGAGTACAATCGCCGAGGCTGTGAAGGACAGCGCTCCATCCTGGCCGCTCCAACAACTGCACCACCTCACACTCTAGCGTTTCTGAGCTTCTGGATGTTTTTATCCATATCCCGCTCTGTCGGGCAGTTTACTGTGTGTCTGGTGGCTCGTACGCACCAGACGTGAGCTGAGAATGAGTGGAAATGGGCCCACTGGAACGGATTAAAGTCCACACTAGCCTTAGCAATGGCTGGGGTTCACCATGCGTCACTGTCCGCTACGTAGTCTGGAAATGCAGCGCGCTTAGCAAGACTGCTTTGATTAAAGTGTAATAATACGTGTTTGCGCGCGTTGGCGTTTGTTCCTGTTCCGTTTCCACGCCTAACGCGTGTCCTCTTCGTTGTTTTGACACAGGTACAGTACTTGGGAGCCGGAGGAAAACATTCTGGATGCACGTCTGTTCGCTGCCTTCGAGGAGAGGTGAGGTTTTGACAGCGCAGCAGTAGGCCTCTGCACAAACCGAACGGCACCGCGCAATCTGCAAACGCAAAAATACCCATCTGAATAAGGCAGCAGCCGCCTCTGAAAATCTCATTTTTCTTAACGGAAGTGAAAAGTATCGGTGGAGAGGGGGTTGAGTTTTCAGTTTAGTTTTTACATGTGATGCCATTAGCGACCGAAAGTTAGTTATTCACGTTATACTTTTCATTTTCGTGTAGCCCGATTCTCATAAAAAACTGCCAGGAGAAGTGAACAAGTGTCAGCTTCTTTGAAAAGTCTGCTGTTGAAGTGACAAATGTCTTTCCACATTCATCCAGGCTGACTGATTAAGATATACTCTGATAATTATTTTAATGATTTCCATCCATCAGGGAGCGCGAGCGGGAGCTGTTTGGCCCCAAAAAGAGGGGACCCAAGCCGGAGACATTTCTCCTGAAGGTAGGACACTGTCTTCCCAAGTTCAGCTCATTTTATATCGTCTGACACGTGGATGTGGTGCAGATGAGTCATTTCCATCATCTGACAACCTGCTGCTTTTGAAACGGAATCAAACTTACTAGAATGACGCCGTCCTTTAAGTTTTTTTCCTTTTACTGAGTGACAGTCCTTTACAAACAGCAGATCTATGACCAGTCACCAGATGCCTCATTTAAACCTTTACATTTCCTCAAGAGACTCAAAATTTCATCTCTGGGAAACCGCCTCATATAAACACTATTTGCTCTTGTCCTCAGGCCAAAGCCAAAGCCAAAGAAAAGGCGTACGAATTTAGAAGAGAGCCTCCCAGGGGTATCCAGGTCTCCTATCCCATCCCGGAGCCTGTCAAAACACCGAGGGCCCGTGAGGGTTTGCGCAGCGTGGTTCCCACAATTTTCCCACCAAGCGCCGTCAACAGAGGGGAAAGTGTCCAGGTCCGACCACCAGAACCAGAGAGGAGGCCGAGGCCGTCTCCACCAGCCTCTCCGCTGGACCAAGAACCCGTCCGTTTACCCAAAAAGAGAGGGCGTAAACCCAAGCTGCATTTACTCTGCGAAAAAGATCTTACAGAGCCTGACACCAAACGGAGCGGATTACTGGAAGAGTCCCACGGGCTGTCCAAAATGCCTCGACGTACGCTCCATCTGGGAGAAACGTCAGATCACAGCCTGATTCAGCTGACGAAGAGGTTCCAGGAGGAAACCACAATAACACCCAAATCCGGCAGCGAGCACAGACATATGGGGCCCTCGGGCCTGTCTTACGCATGTGCGTTCAGCCCAGATGTGCGCAAAGGTGAGCAGGGGAGACACAGGACTAACTGCATGAGCAGGATGTCTCTTCCTCAACACGGCAAACTGAAGCATCCTGCGGAACACCGGGGCCATTACCCTGCGGAACACCGGGGCCATCAGGTGACGCAGTGCTGCCTGCAACGGGAACAACCTGACATCATCCCCAGACTGTCCACCTCCAGCATCGACTCGTCCACACTACCAGCGGTGTCCTGGAGCCCGTCCCTCACCAACCTGGACACTGTGACCGTGACTGACGTGACCATGAACTTGTTGACAGTGACCATCAGAGAGAGCAGCACGGACAAAGGCTTCTTCAGAGGCAAAAGATGAGGACGCGTCACAGGAGCCTGACGTCGAAATACTTGTTTAACATGCTACTAACAAGCCTACTGTAATACTATATTTTTTCAGTGTAACGACCATCTTTGTACATACAGATATTTAATACGCTGCTAAAAAAATAAACCTTAAATGGAAAACAAGAGGTTTGCTCCCTTTTTCATTCGATCCTGCAGTTTTATCCAGATTGTTCTGTGAAACATTTTTTTTAATCACGTGACCTTTGGGGGAACATTCCCACAGTCTGTATTTACATATCAAGATCTATCAGGGATTTTTATATTCATGGACATAAATATACAGTCCAGGAAAATCAGCATATAGAGGAAACGCTAGAATTATTATGTGCAGACTGGCCTTCATTGTACATTACTGGAGCTAAAGGAATTTTCGTTTTGTACATTATTTATTCTCTGCTCTAATCACTGCTTGCCAGGAGTTTAGGAGCCAAAATAGCACTATGATTAGATAGAGCTCTAAGTTAGAATCTATAATAATTATATAGGCCTTAAGTCATTAATATGTTGGGAACAGGATAATCAAAAATAAACAACCACTCGTTGAGATTTATGGCATTTGGATGGTTTTACCAACACCACAAAAGACATTAAGCTGTGGAATGTGACTGTTGAAAAAGTTGCAAAGTCATTATTCAGTAAGTTTTGACGACTAACTGTTGAAATCCCAGTGGTAAAATAATTCTTCTAATTGAAATCAGTGTGTTCCTCTGTAACTTTGACGCTTGCATGATGACGCATCAGCCCGTCTTTACCCGCCCTAAAAGTGTTTGTGTGACCCCAAAAGTTTGATCCAGAAATCTAAGGCCTTTAAAAAGTCATCAGGTTAATTTGTTCCTCCGTATGCGAGCTTTTCCAAACAACCCCAAAGCTGTGGATCAATACCTGCTGAGAGTTTGCACGTTGGGAAACCGCTGCACTTAATTAGATGGATTTATAAAGCCCTTTAATTACGTACGTCATTGACGTGATCAGCACCATCACAAAGGTCAGATGAAAATATTTGCACGACGCAGCGAGGCCTTGAAGCTCACACTCATTCTGCATCTCCAAATCCCTCTGGCGCTTTATGAATCCAGTCAGCAGGCTGTAAATAATTGTAACAGAGTGACAAAGGGGTCACGGAGCCATTTGACTCCAGTTCAGGACGCACGGAGAAGCGCAGGTCCACGGGGGTTGTCAGGATAAATCCACGGTCACAAAGAAAGGTGAAGTCGTTCAGGGTGATTTAAATGAGAGCATCCGAGGCGTCATCTTCATTAGTAGGCCTACAGTAGCACAAAGCAAGGAGAGCGGACAGGAAAAGGCCGCTTTTCTCCCACAAAGAGGCCATTCACTCTGTCCTTGTGGCGGACACTCGAGGGACAAAAGCACCAGTGGAGCCTGGGGATGGATTCACCATAACCGACTGGATTCATCATATTTCAGGGTTGATGTCAATCCAAATATTTGGCAAAAAAGTCAGACCGAGTCTGAAATGGCTTCAGCGTGTTCTCTCACCTTGAATTTCGGATGTACGTAAGAATTCAGAGTCGGTGGAGGTGAACCTATAGATTTAAGGGGCAATAAAATACATGGTTTGTGTTCGTGTGTTTATTGTCAAATTATTTTTGTTCGTTTTTATTCGTCTTTTGTGTTATTTTGTTAATTTCCCTGGACTGTTTTTGTCTTTTTTTGTTCATCTTATTGTTAATTTTGTTCATTTTGTGACTTTATTTGGCCATTCTGTTGCATGGTTATTCATTTTTGTTTAATTTCTTGATACTTTTGGTCATCTATTCTTTTTGTGCATTGTTTTGTGATTTATTTAGTCATTCTCTTGATTAATTTGTCAGCTTTTTCCTTGTTGCTGCCTGTGCTTGTTCAGTTTGTTTTGTTTTTTGCTTATTTGCGTCCATATTGTACATAATTTTGTTAATCTTTGGTTTAACGCTGCTTATTTTGTGGATTGTGTTGTTCATTTCCGTTATATTTTCTCTATTTTTTTGTTCGTTTTGTTTCTTCAATTTCACTTTTTTTGGTCATTTTGACTATTTTTCTAACTTTTGATGCCTACTTTTTCTCCATTTTGTTGCTGCCTGTTATTTTTTATTCACTTTCTTGATTATTTTCTTAATCTCTTTTCATCTTTTTTTCACCTGTGCTGATTTTGTGGATTATTTTGTTAATTTCCCCCCTTATTGTCAAGATTTTTCTGTTCATTGTTTCTCTCAATTTTTTGTCATTTTCGTTGATTATCTTGAGTATTTTTCTAATTTTCATGCTCAATTTTGTTCATTTAGTCGTTCTTTGCTGATTTTAGTCATTTCTTTTGTGGTCTCTGTTCATTTCTTGGGGTCATTTTGTG
>JAQQAE010001424.1:0-25606 GCA_029823295.1 Pseudamia nigra
AAAAGGAGAAAGCAGCTGTGTCTATGCAGAATAATGAGGTCAAAGCCATTCTAATAAGTCTGGGGATGAGCCTAACACGAAGAGGCCAAGAGGAATGAGAAATGAGGAGGGACCGAAGAAAAGAAGAGCAGGATCCAGGACAAACAAAGCTAAAACACACCGAAGCTGATGGACGTCGATGCTCTCTGGATCCGGGGTCTGTGCTCACCTCAAGCTCGGAGTAAACAACAACAACAACAACAAAAAAAACAGGATTCTCTACCTTCAATGTGACATATCAATTAATTCTGAAGGGTTAAGCTGAAATCTTATATTACTGGCTTTTACAACATGGAGTTGAAAAGTACCAGCAGAGTTTGAATGAGATGAAATGAATATGTGCTGTAAACTTTGCTCATGTTTTTTCACTTTAACTGTCACATGGGATTTAACTGACATCCTAAATGCTTGGTTTCAGAACATCCATCTATCTATCTACCTGTCTGTCTGTCTGTCTGTCTAATTTAATAACAATATATATGTGTATTATAATTTCATTATTTATTTGTTTAATTTTACCAGATAGGATAAGCAGAACTAAAAAAAATCTCTGCAATTTAATTTGTCTTTTTTTTTTATATGTTTTTAATAGTTTTCAGCCTTTTTCAATTTTTGGTTGTTTTTTTAAAACATTTTTGTATTTCCTGTCACTATAATGTCATTGTTTTGTTATTTTGGGCTTTGTACAGTGATCTTCAATTTTATGTTGTTTCACATAATTTTATTTATCTTTATGTTGACTACTTTCTAATCTCGTTAATGTTTCCTTTACATCTTTTTTCCCCTGAATTTTATTTTCTACAGGTCATTTTCTTTCGCAATATGGGCAGAAATCCAACTGAAACACATATGAACTTTTAAATACCATAAATGATGCAACGCATTTCTAAAGAGGCCATTACTGTCTGAAAGACGCCAGAGGAAATCAAAGATAAAATCTGTATCCCAAAAGGTTCTTATTCTCCTCTCAGAGTGCTCCTATCTTAAGCTAAAAACTTTTACAAATGAGTTTTAGCTTAAGAGTGACTCGGGAGAGGTTTGAAAGGACTGAACTAAACCTTTTATCTTAGTGAGATGTTGGAGTCGACTCCGTTGTTAAGTATGTCACATGATTTGTAAAGCTGAGATTGGTTGATCCCACCTGTCAAATATATATAAAGTGAAATTTGGGAGAGAATGAACAGCGAATCAACAGGACTAATCAGAGACATTTAAGACAACACATGACACTGATGCTTCTGTTGAATATATAATAATTTAATTTAAATGCATGGCTACAATGTTTTAAACACAGACCTATTTGCCAGTATTTTTGCAGTTTTGAAGTCTTTAGTTTTACATGTTTTCATTTCAAGCCTTGATGAATAGAATCTGAAAAAAGTTTAAAAAGTATTAATATTGGAGGAAAACAAAAACAAAACTGATGATGTTTTGGCATTTGTTCAAAAATTTCTTTCAGTTTTTCAAATTTCACTCAACAAAAAAGAAAAAAAAACACAGTTGGATTCAGTCTTTCTTAGTCTTGGTTTTATTAACAGTAATCATTCATGCTCTTAGTTTTTTTTTCCCATTTTCTCCTCTGCTTCAGAAATTCCTAAGCTTCTTTAAACTTCTTGCATCTCCTTACAGGTCGTCACCTTAGCAGCTCTTTTAAGGGTTGTGATGTTTTATAAATCACATTTATCTTTACTCTACTCTTAAAAATTCAGAAACCACATCCATAATTTTAAGAATCCTCGTTGCACTAGGAGTCTTTAGGAGTGCGGGCGCTGATCAACAGGAGGATAAATATTTGTAAAAAACACTTTTTCTAAAGTGTCTGAAAGCCTTTTTGTGTTGTATTGTGTGTGAATTATCACCTGTGGTCTGTCTTGCATGGTTTATAGAAATTTCCAGTATAAACTGATATGGAAAGGGAACAAATTAGTGGATAAAAATTAGTGCGGGTAGTGAAACTTTCCTTGCAAAAAATTTCCTGGGGCAGGAACTGTTTACAGTATTGCAACTTCATACAGTACTGTACGTCCTCCTGAATGTTTGACCAAAATCTCAAATATAAACCAACAAATGTTCCACTGGTGAATTTTCTGCCCCCAGAATTTTCTGCCCCCAGTTCATTTGAAATCAATGTCTGTGTCTGTGAGCAGCTCTGTAAGATTCAAGGCATTTTGGATTTGGTCCCAATTAGAGGTAGCAGCATATTTAAAGAGTTTTTCCCAGTCCAGTACAAAAATTTGTTTTTTTCTCCCAAACTTAGGATTGGAGCCCAAATAATCTTTGTTTTTTTCTGCCCTTTAATTGTTTATTTATATATAATGTTGAGGTCAAAATGATTACACCCCCCCCACCATGCCATTTTTATTGTTTTCCAGATGTTCCCCATGCTTCTCACTCCAGTTCTGGATACTCGGGGACATGTTGATGATTTTGTATGTCCTTGTCCTGCTTCTCAGATCTAATTTATTTTGTTTTTGGCCTCCAATTCTTTCTGAAGTGAATCAAAAGTTCACACACTTAGACCATTACTCAGTCAAAGAGTGGTGGTTTGTGCCATGTCTGATTCAAGGCATGTGGTTTTCCTTCTGTTGACTGGACTGGAAATTTGGTTTGAAGACGCTTCATTACCTATAGGCTCTACCTATGAGAAAAAAATCTGGAACAAACAATAATATTTTTTAACTCAAATGTGTGTGTGTTGGATGTTTTAAATCAAAGGCTTTTCCGAATGGAACATTTAAGGTATTCTGAATATACTAATTCTATTCATTGATTCTTTTGCGGTGGGTACATAGGTTGAGTCTCATCAGCAGGGTTTGGTCAGCTGTGGTGAGGCAAAGATCCTCTCTGGTAAAAATGAATGTTCCAAAATTCACATTTTTGGTTAGAAGGAGAAAAACTCCTACTTTTAAAATGATCACAGACAATATCAATGATTTTACATGGAAAACCTGTTCTCTTTAGGACAGTGTTTGAAAGAAGGAATAAGTGAGGCGGACTTTACACAAGTGAAACATCTGTCACCAGTGAAACTCTTTGTTTGACCTGTGTTTTAATCAGGGTATGAACACATGAGGAACATTAGTGGAAGGTTCATTTTCACTGGCCATGCGAACAGCTTTTTAGGAATTGTGTCTTTTTCAGAAAAAGGAAAAAAAAAAAAAAAAACAACAGAATATTAGTGTCCATAAAACACTAATAGTGTCACTATCTTATAAATCAAAAAAAAATTAATCATTTCCAATGCCAAAGTCCTTGAGAATGTGTTGCTCAGCTGCTTAAAAGCGCTGCAGCAGACTGGATGTGTCCCATAGGTGTGTAGTATAATAGTATCCACCCACCAGTTGTCATCCTACCACTGGAATAAAGTGTGCTGTCAGTGCCAGAGATTGAGCCAAAAGCCTTTCAGTTGTTAGACAGCCTTGCTACCTATAGGCCAATCTGCCTCATACCCTCATAAGGTTGATTCCATCTGAATCGAGGGCATAATTTAGCCTGTGCAGTGTCTGTGAATTCTGTTGAATTGGGAAGGTGGGTAGAGGCTGTCAAATCCATCGCTGCCATGATAAATAGCCATTTACTGTGGAATGGCAGCAGGAGAGGGCAGGTATACACGCCGAGACACTCACAATGTCTTTCTGGAAGTGTTTTCTCCGACAGGCACCGCGGTGAAACCCAGCCTCAGCCACACATGTCTTTGCTACATACTTGGCAATTGCCATAGAGCTTGACAGACTATCTTGGTCTATCCTGGTCAATGTCTGTAAATCACAATATTGTGGTGACACCTGTAAAACTTTATACTGTACACAGCAGCAATTATGCAGCGCATCATAAGAGATTGTTGAAACATCACATATACAGTACAACGTAAGACCGTGTTTGAGGTAATATTTTCATGACATTATAATCAATCAAATGTAATCATTTTAGTTTCATTTAATTATTTTTTTTAAAGTTTATTTATTTTTGTATGAAGGCAATTAACTGATTGAGTGCAAAACGGAGGCATTTGAAATCTTTTTTTCCTCCGTTTTTTTTTTCATGATTAAAAAAGTGCTGAAAAATGATGTTATAGTCATATGAAAAAATGAAGAGGCAGCAACAGTTCAAGGAGGACATATTCATATTTATATTAACACATTTTTCATTCTTTATTGATTTTTATGTGTAAACAACCTTTTTAACATTGTTTTTAACCTTGCTCTGCTACATTTGGTTTGCACCCTGTAATTATACAGTACATTCTCTTTTTATGAATTTCTTTTTGTATGTGCCTATTGTGGAATTGAAATTCATTTGTAAAAATCAGTCTGTACATGTTCAAATTTATAATTCAATGAAAAATGAAAATTATGTTATCCTCCACACTAAAAAGCAACCTTTTTTGGTAATATGGGTCATTGTGTTTGCAACTTTCTATAATATTAATAATAAATTGTTAATGTGCTCTTGGGAGTTCACTTTGTCCAGAATTGTTACCTGTCTTGTCTTTAAAATGAACAGTGACTTCTACGGAGTAAAGTAGAGCCGCTTCACTCAACAGAACAGAATGTTCACTTATAATCTGATGCCTTTTTTCCAGCACAATAGAGAGGGAAAAACAAAATGTGCAAGCTGCAAATGCCAGAGGCAGATTCAACAACAACATAATATTTTTTTAAATAGGCTAATACATAACTTAGAGAACAGTAGTTATTTTCAGCTTTCTGTGAAAATTTCTATTCATGAAAAATACATTTTCATCAGTTTAGTTTTTTTTTTCATGTCCATCCATTTTCTGCCCCTTAATGCTAGAGCCCATCGCAGCTGAGTTAGGGCAAAGGCAGGGTCCACGCTGGATGCGTCGCCAGTTCATTGCACGGCTGACATATACAGACCATTCACACTCACATTCATGCCTATGGGCAATTCAGAGTGACCGATTCACTTAAACCCCAGTGCATGTTTTTGGTTGTGGGAGGAAGCCGGAGAACCCGGAGAGAACCCACGCAGACACGGGGAGAACATGTAAACTCCACACAGAAAGGCACCGCCTGGGATCGAACCCAGGACCTTCTACTGTATCTATGAGGCACGAGTGCACCAATGTGTTGTTCCCTTTTTTAAACCTATTTTTTATTTTGGTTTGTTCATCTCTTTATATAATATTTGTCTTTATTCTTAAGTTTACATGTTTTCTGTTGATCCTTAGGTTAGCGTCTTTTGGTTAGCTGTCTGTTTACATCATGGACATCATTGACTCAGGACTCTACTCTTTCCCAAGTCACTGAGTTTTCCCACATTAGACCAGTTAGAACTGAAGACGCTATCTGGATCGGTAACAAAATGTTTTCAATCCAAACAACATCTCCATGTCCACTTGTTACTCATGACGCTAGTACAGGAGCAGAACATTTGCTGTTAAAGCCAAAACAAGCTCAGTAGCATCTGTAGCATGAACACAACGCTGTAATCCACACTTGTGTCTGTTGTTGGCTAGGTAAGGTAGGTATCCCCGACACACTGTACCCCTCCTCTCTCTAGAAAGGTGGTACCAGTTTTAGTTTTGGCAGACGGAGACACGGACTGATACAAAATGTTTCCCCTTTTTAACTTTTGGTGGGAAGGACAAATCTTCTTCAAAGTCAGCCAGGTTATTGGATATACTCTGAAGTAAAACTCCTACTCCTCATGTTTTTGTGGGGTTTGGAGCAGATTCTGTTGGGGATACCTACTTTGGCACCACCCCACCCTGGGTTAGCACATGCAGGTTAAGGGAGAGGTGGGGCTATTGTGTTATCATTTCAGAAACTATTTGTATAGGTTGTACACATGGAAATTCAAGGGTACCATTTACTGATGTGTTCACTCTGGGACCCGGTTTCAAAGATGCCTCCCAAAATGCTACCTCCGTGTGGACGAAATGCCCATATGATAAAGAACTACTCCTAAACTCTTTTCCGTGTGGACGGCCCCTGAGGCCTTGCGCAATTTCTAGAAAAATCTCTAGAAATTGTGGATCCCAACATTATTGTGTTGTAGGTGTAAGCACTTTCCCACAACTACAGCCGAGTGCATCCCAGGCAAAATTATGCACTATTGAATAAATAGAAGATATGAAGGTCCGACTCAGACAGACGCCACTGACAAGTGGAGTTACCATAGCAACAAGTCAATCAAAGCCCAGCACAGCAGTGATTTGTCAGAAAATTTGCTGTAATATCTTAATAGTGGAGTAAAAAGTTAAGGATGGGCCACCGGATCACTTATTACAGGGTCCAAATAAAACATTTGTGACCATGATGATGCATGACAAAAATGAATTCACGTAGTATTTTGAGAGAAAAGCACAATACAACTCTTTGAGAATCAGGCCTTCTTCGAGCCCATTTGTAAAACACTTTGCATTTCTGCTGGATAATAAAAATTTAACATTTTCACAAAGAATTTTAATTTTATTGAAGCTTTGTTGCTCTTCAACAAAACATGTCATAAACGTGCCAGTGGGGCTGTGATTTCCTGATCTTTGTGCATATGTTGCAAAGTATGATATGTCGGTATTAATATTTCTGGGGATTTAAGTGTTGAATCTTAAAATATAGGATAATATGACTTTGCTTGACCTTTTTTATTGAAAGTACCATTTTCAGAAACGTCATGTGTTTTTCTAGTCTATTTTTACACATTTACTACATTATATATTATAATTTATCTTTTACGTATTTGCAATCATTCATTTATATTTATTTATATTTTACTATTAATAATACTATTAATCTTTTACTATTCTTATCAATTTCACATATGTATCACAAATGATAAAATTCACATAAAACATAGCACTGATATGTAAGTCTGTGTCTCTACTTACAAGATGACTCCTTTTCCTTTCATTCTGTATTATTTTCTTATTCTTTCTCTTGTAACAACAGAATGACGATAATGACAAATCATTTCAATATATAACTAGCAAGCAGTAAACATTTATAAACAGGTTGCTCATTAGACTTACTGTATACATCATAAACTAGAATGATAACTCGTAATAAAATTGAACTACGTTAATAAACCATTTCATACCTGCTTTGTTTTTTCCTTATTTGAAGTGTGCTGGTTCAATCCCCTGCTCCTCACGTCTGCAGGCCACAGTGTCCCCGAGCAACACACTGAACCCCAAGTTGCTTGTGCACAAATGGTTGAATGGAAAGCAACGTAAAGTGAGTGACTGCCATGTCTTAGAAAGGGACTATATACAGTAAGTGCAAGACCATTTACCATTTAATTTTTTTCCTAAAGTTAGGTCCCGTATGCCAGGAAGGCTGAAGGAGGTGGGCATCATTTGCAGTAGGTTCTCTAAGTTCCACCCCTTCCAGTTTTACAAATTAATATCAGTGCTGTCTTTCAGTCTGCTTCCATATTCCTCAAATCATCCTAAAAGTGTATGAGCCGTCCAGATGTGTATATGGTGTGTTTTAAACATTTTAAACAATATGTTAATATAAGAAAAACAGTTGGATTTATGTTTCTCATATATGTATTGTTGTGCATTTTCACACAGTGGATAATAACACAATGACAGTACAGAACCCTCTTTGCCTTATACTTTAATTAATTTTATATGTCTGTTAATAGAAATAGTCAAAGCTGGTGTTCAAATTAAAAACAAAAAATGTCTCAGTCACAGCCACTGAAAGGCTTTTGAAAACATGACAGGACACTTGATAAACTATTGGAAAAGTAAATTGACTTGTGTGTGTAAGAGAAAAAAACACTTTGAAAATGGAAATGCTAATACTCAGTATAGAGACACCTTGTGTTTTCTCATTATCACAGAACAATGTGTCAGTGCACAACAATGAGTCAATAGTAAGATGTAAATCAACTTCCAAAGCAAACAAAGGGAAGAAAAACACAGACCTGAACACACAGATCCAAACAAATACATGAGTTGAAGAATACATTTTATGTCAGTTTGACAAGAGGTGGCTGTTTAAAGCTTTAGAGGAGGAAAAATAAATGGACAGAAATCCAGATGGTTTCTCACGTCAGCACTTGTTTAACCTCTTTATTTCAAGTTTCTAATTTTGTACTGACAAAAAACAAAATGACACATTTTCAATGTTTTTGTTGGACATTGCCAGGTTCTTTTCTAAGTTGATCTGTGATCAAGTTTCAACAATACAGCTGGGCTTGTGCATAGTTTAGTTACTGAATCTTTTTTAGTCCAAAAGCAACAAATGTATTATATATTTTTTTACAATCAAAATTCAAAATACAAACCTTAATCAAGGCTTTGAAGGAATGGAATGGGTTTTCATCTCATAACTCACAGTTGAAACCCAGATGAAGAAAATCAACTTCATATTCAGAAACTGCATGGGTTCATTTTTACAGGTATAGGGACAATAAGGTATAAAACGATGTTTAACTGCAAAATATATATCTTAGGGCTGTCAAAATTAACGCATCTGGATTAATCTATTTGCATGATTAATTTGATTAAATTTTTTAATGTGATTAACGTGTTAAAGCGATTAACGGGATTAACGTACAATAACTCATGTCAAGGAAAAAATGATGAAATCTTATGTTACATTTGACCCACGTCACAGCCAGCTTCTTCAGTATTTACTGCTTCAAAGTCAATTTAAATGTAAAAGTATAGGTCTTTACACATTTTGAAACAAATTGCATTAGTTACTGATGAAGTGAACCAAGTATAAAAAATCAAAAACATTTCAGCAGAACATTACAGAGGTTCTGTTAAGTTCTACAAAGCAGGTGGAATTTCCTTTAGTTACACAAGATTAAATTAGAAAAAAATCTACATTTTAATGTAAGATCACCTATCATGATTGTTTTTGCTCCCGCAAAATGAAAAACAACAAATGGGTATTAATTGTGCTAATCGAAATTAATCCAGTGACCCTGTGATTAATTTAGATTAATAACAAATGGGTATTAATTGTGATAATCAAAATTTATCCACAGTGATTAATTAGATTAAAAATTTTAATCCTTTGACAGCCCTAATATATTTTAAAGGTGCAGTCATCAATGTTGGCACACTAGCTAGGAGCCGATCCTTTGTGGCAGACAGATATAAAGGATTAAAGCGCCGACCTGCACCTCGACACAGTTTACAAGCTCACAGTTGTCAGGCTCGTATGTCTGTTCTTTTCTTACCTGTACCAGATGTTGAATTAATCTGAAATGTTCGCTTACATAAACTATAGCGGACTGCTACAAAGATCGGCTACTGGGTAGTTTGCAATTACTTAAATGTGCTGTCTATGATGTTGGCAAAGTATTCTCTCTGATGTTTATATGCATTACATCCCCACTTATATTTACATTCATAATTGCATATTTACTGCATATGTAAAATAAAAAGTGCATTATTCCCCAGATAAAACAATAACTTACATTAAAATAAGATCATCTTGAACTTACTTTTGTTTTGGTTGTTCTGATGTTTGTCTCAGCAACTTGCCTACTATTTCAAAACTCCATGGAATTCTCCTGCAATGAGCAAGATTATTTTTCTTTGTGTAAATATGTATTTCATTGTATATACTGTACTTCCACTGTCTGTGCTGTCGTGACCCCAGAGACTATCTGTTCATAATCCTCCTGTAGTAACAATTCAAATCAAACCTAACTGTACTGCCTGAAATATATTTTATGGTGCAAATGCCTATTCCACACAAACATTTCCACACAAACAGCTTTTTCCTCATTTAGTTCAGTTTTTTCTTGTTCTAAACTAGACATAAAAAAGCATTTTGATGCAATTTAGGAAAAGTATTTTGATGGGTCATTCTTGCCATTATAATAACATCTATTACACAGCTGCTTCTCCTTTCAGTTGATTGCATACCTGCAGCCATTGTACTACAGCTGTTGAAATTTAATGAAATGTGTGTTCCATCTGCAGCTTCTAATTTAAGGAATGTGCTGCACATCATTATCTGTGGGTCAAACACCATGCATACCTTTGTTAATTAGTCATATCGTCAATGCTACACTGGGCTGTAAAAAAAGCAAGTACACAACCTGCTCTGTTTGTTCGCAAAATGGACTAGAAAGTTAATGTGCTCAGATTTTACAATTACAGCAAACTAATACATTCTACACTAAGTGGACAAAAGTATTTGACCATGCCAGGACTGTTTCACCCATGAGAACCATGACCTCTCCTTCCAAATCCCCAGGAATCCTTATCATACCTGAGCTGTTCATATAAAAGGTATCTCCAGCTGTCATAACAATAGATCCATCATTACTGTATATTGTTACACTATTTATTACTCCTGCATCCATTCCTGGCTCTGATACATTTAAGAATGATTAAGTACTCATAAGTTCTTGTGCAGTTTTGTGTGAGAAAATTATTGAAACTTTTAAGAACAATATTCCAGTGTTGGGAATTTGATTTAAAGTGCAGTATTTCATTGTATTAGGGCGTACTCACACTAGGGCTATTTTGGCTCGAGCCGAGCTGGGGCCCATTTCAGCGCGTCCCCACTCACATTACCAGGCCAAGGCACGATGGCTCTTGTACAGATGTAATCACATCGTCTGTACGTCATCAGGAAGCCCTTGTTTGTCAGAAGCTGCGGCTGCCACATCCAAAACATTCAATATCATGGATAACAAATGAAAACGTCCTGAAGACTTTAACGATATTATGGCAAACTTTGAGCCATTTTGTTCACATGCTGTCCCCTGCCACACGCGGATTTATTGAAAATGCAAGGTGACGATTTGCCATTAATTGCACTGCCCGTATGCAGAGATTTTTGTGATGCCAGCAGGAGAAGAGAAGTGTTTACGCACAGGTAAGATTCAAACTGTTGTTATGGCATATTCCTGTTATTACGTTATCGGTTGTGTTTCAGTCTGAGTGCATTTAACCTGACTATGTAATTGCAAAGCAAGTTATCAACACAGACCTGCTGAAGCATGTTAATGTTGTTAATGTTTCTACTATTACTGTATCATGACTAATTTATCAAACACATTCAGATCTAAAGAATGATAGAAAAATAATTACCTTTTTAAACCAACAGTAAACTTTGAAAGTGTTATGTTATACATCACTGACCTCTAACATTTTTTTTACACAGGACCGTCTGGATTGGGCAGAGATGTGGTGTGTGGTGGATCATGTGATCATCAACTGGACACATTGTGACTGACTGTTAAAGGCAACTTTTCACACTCACAACCAAGTGAACCTGCTGTTTATGACCTTGAATGGTTCTGTAAATAAAAGTTTGTCGTCTGAAAGTGTGGATGTCATCAGTATATGACATGTCAATCATAAATGTGTCAGGTGTTTCTCTGCATACATGCATTTCTTCTTCAGCTTCTGGACTGATATGTTTTCTATGTGTCACAAACATCTTCAAGAAAACATAGTGCAGAAGCTGAAGAAAAACCCACAAGAAAGCTGTTACGATGCAAAGTTTCTGTTGGTGTAGGTTTCAGCTCATGGAAAATAAATATGACACACATGTCGGAGAATGTGGGTGTGGTTTGTGAGCTTGTGGTCATTAGCCCACATTGCAGGTGGCTGGGTGGAACAGAGTTGATTTAAATAGCTGTGTGAACACGGGAATTCAGACAGGAGTGAATGGATTGAGACACATGTTGAGAACACGGCCTCAGAATTCAGAGAACTGAGGTACAGATTCAGAATTGAGGACTCAGAGACATGAAGACAGTTTTTGACACACCACAGCTCGTCTTAGACAGCAGAGTTGAACGGACCTGAGCCACTGTTCTGCACGAACGACGCATCGAACACTTTAAGTAGCACACTGACACTGTTTGTAGATATTCACCTTTTAAAAACTCTGACCTACATCACCCAGTGTCCCCAAGCGCAAAGGGGTGATCGATACCGGAAGGAAGTGCGCAGACCGCTGAAGACGAGGAGGTCGCGGCCGGTGCTCGTCAAATCCAGATCCAGATGTGTGTGGGTGAGTTTTTGCAAGCACACACCTGCCTCCTCTGGTAGGACAGGGCAAAACCACATCACCCAGGGCTCGTGTATAGTGAGAAGCTGTTGAAGTCCAGCAATATATGGACTAAGAACCATGAGATCATCTGCAGATATGATATGATTCACCAGAGTATTTCTAGTCATACACCCAGTATTACAAGCATTCAGCTGCTGCATCGTACAAACTGAATTTGTCCTTTTCCTCTGCCGAGGAGCCTGACTTCTTCAGAGCGTCTCACACTTTAATAAGGTGCCTGTTCACGCAGCTTCTTCACCTTGTTCCGGTACTGCTCAGTAGTTATAGGATAGCCACGGGGGAACTCAAGCATCTTCGTGTACACCGCTGCATTCTTCTGTGTTCTGTTGAGCTAGGTCTGTATACTGCACGGGTCTCTGTGCAAATTTCCAGGAAACACAAACCTCAGCATAGAAGCAACTTGTGAAATTGTGACCATTGTTTTGAATGAGGGTAGTGAAGGACGCAGGGATTTTACGTCATATTCATGTTCAATTGCCGCTCCCTTATAGACAAGAATGCAAGACTAAGCTGAGCACCGTAGCTTCTGATCCCTCAGTTGAGACCAAATGAACCATAATTTATATGTAACTGATCAGATTCAGGATTACTAAATCACAAATACCAGTTCAAAGACATTTAGTCTGCTCCAGGCAGACAGACTCCAAACAGACCTGGATGCTGGCATTATGTTTCCACTAAGTGATGGTTCATCCGTGATGAATCTGAGTCCAGAAAAGTTGTCAACACTTCTGGAGAAAGATAACAAAAGTCTTCCTCATGGCAGCGTAATGTTTGAAATGGTATTTTTGCATGTAAGTCTGTGCTTGACAAAGGTTTGTTAACAGAGCAGATTGCAGTGCCCTCAAAGGATCAAGTGTAAAGAAGAAATTTGGAGACGGTATGAACCAGGGGCCCTGTTTCGGCCAAGAGAAGTCTGTCTCATATCACATGGGGCAGTAATTAATTTTACTTTAAAGTCTCCCCTTTGCTTTTCCTCCAGTTTTAAACTTACACAGGGAGCTCTAAACACTTGATTCAAGTGAATCCATATGAAATGATATGGGTAACACACCTCAACTGTTTAAACAATTTAATTTTAAACAGATTCAACTTGTGTGTACTTTATATACAACTGTTGCCTAAAACTAGAAACCAAACTAACACTGTATTCATAATATCGATGAATATTACAATTTTGTACATAATGTTAAAAGTGGCTCCCACAATTTTGAATTTAATAAAGAAATTATACAATGTTACTTATGACGAGTAAACACATCTCTCTTTTGCACTGACAAAAATATCCCTTCAGCATTTGAAATAGGTTTGTCCATCCTGAGTTACACTATCAGACAGAATATCAAGCTTCGTGCTTTGAATTGCTGAGGCCGTTTCCGGGGTATGTATGCTTAGCTGGTGTCCCCTGTGGTCATGTTTTTTAATGATGAATATGCCTACCAAATGTTTACTGCTGAGTCTCCTGAGAAGAGAGCAAAACAATCTATAGACAAATAGACAAAGAGATGCACATTCACACAAAGCTGTGCAGTAGGAAGCTCGGAGTGGTGTTAGACACCTTTTTAAGACAGCTGCTTCTTGCACTACTGGAGCACACACAGACATGACAGATTTTTGGATGAATACAATGTGTAGAAAAATGTTTCCAAAAACTGTGACAGGAGAAAAACCTTTCCATATTGTTTTGTTTACAATCACTGTTTTATTGTGTTGCTCATCCATGGTGTTCTTTGCCCTACTGTTTGAGAAGAGTACACACTTTACTGACAATGTCAAGTCAAAGAGGCCAAGAATATGAGTGACAGAAAAATTTGTGTAGAATTTAGATTTTTAGTTTAATACTTACCATATTTTCCAGGTTATATGTTGCTCCGGAATGTTAGTCGCACAAGCCAAACAATGCATAATGAAGAAGAAAAATACGTGTACAAGTCGCTCTGGAAAACAGGTCGCATTTGTTTGGGGAAATTTATTTAACAAAATCTGACCAAGAACAGACATTTCATCTTGAAAGGCAAGTTATAGTAATAATAGAATAGAGAACAACAGGCTGAATAGGGGTCTCTATGTTAACGTAATATAATGTAATATGGCAGCGGAGGCCCCGCTGTCATGGTCTATATTCATACTGAAAATCAAGATCAGGTGACCTTTTGCCCTTCTGCTCCGCAGGAGGTTTCTGTCCTCCCTGAGCTCGCCTCAGGACACCTGCGTTACTGTTTGACAGGTGTACCGTCCCAGTCAAACTCCCCCCCGCCACTGTCCGCAAAGCAGGTCGCGAGCGGCCGGGCGCTTGACGCCAGAAGCGAGAGCTCGGGGCTCGCCTCTCCGCCTCACCGGGTAAGTGACGCGCAAATGTGTCGGCACACGTTCGGTGTTAAGCTGATGGCAGGTATGGTTGTTACCGGTAATGTCTACATTTTAAATTGTCAGTAATATCGATGTGGCAGATGCAGGCACACCAGCCTAGAGTGACCTCTAGCGGCGGTCAATGTGACAAACAACAAACACTCGATCATTTGCATATACATCGCTTTGGTGTATTTGTCGCTCCCCTAGCCAGACTATGCAAAAACCGCAATGTATAACCTGGAAAATACGGTACATACTGTTTCTGCCTTCAGTATTTAGCCCAGTTTAAGTTTACCAGTCTCTAGAATCCCCTCAGCATACACTGTATGAATTATGAATGTATTAGTGACTGTTTCACCAACAGGGGCTTGACATCTCTCTCCACTTCCAGATATGAAAATTACAGAGCCATTCCACACTTTGGAAGAAAAAATAAAAATTAGTGAACAAAAGAAACAAAAAATAAAGAGTATAATAAAAATAATAAATGTAATTGAACAAAAACATTTATAAAATAGTAATCAAAACGATATTAATCAAAAAAGGGGTCAGTTTAGGATGTTTTAGTTATGTTTTCTGTAAGATGTTTAAGAATTTCAATTTAATCGAGTTCTGTTCATTTTCTGTTTGTTTATTATTTATCATTAATTTAGTGCTTATCATCCTAAGTGTGGAGCAGCTCAGATATGATAAGGATTCCTTTGGATTGGCACTGAGTTCAGCTTGTGAAAAATATGCACTAAACCATTGCAAAAATAGCATGTAATTCACAAGCGCCTGATAAGCATGTGCAAAGGCTGAAACTCATGCAAACTGCTTGAGCATGCAGACAGTGTTACAGTTGCAGGGGTTCCATTTGCAAGGATACAAATGGATGAAAATGTGAGAATATTCAGACATTTGTCCAAAAATCCTCCCCTTTGTATGCATATGAATCAGTGCGCTGATAGCATCTATTGTAATTCAGAAAAAATTGCAACACTCACTGCACATGACGCAGATTTTGCGAATGGATGTCATGAGTGCCTCAAGGCACACAACCCCGAGTACGTCATTATCAGGTGTGAATAACATTTTTGTCCAGTATTCGTTGATATTCCACACCCAGTCAGCGACAGCAAAAAACTATTATTACTATTATTATTTTAAAAGAAAAGTGGTCTGTGTGCACATCCTTGATGATTAAAGACAAATTATGTTTCCTCCATGTATGAAGCAATGTTCTGCCTTTTTCCTGCTTTTTTCATTATTTGAAAAATGTCTCACATTTCACTTTATTAATCTAGATTCTAACAGTGGAGCACACAGTGTTGGTGATCATCACATCCTGGTGATTAGGCACTACAATCTGCTGGACTGTCTTATGGAAAGACCATCGATGACACACAGGGAAGCTGAATAATCTCAGATACTGTACATCCCAGTCATAATCACAGTTTGGTTTTTAGTTTTCCTCATAATCTGTGTCACGCCTAGGCATTTCCACATACACAAAGCTGATATCCTGGAATTGAAGGAAGGCACACACGGAGCTCTTCCTCAATGGAGCTCATCTCTCTCTGTTTTTGGGTTTCATTGCAGTCATGCTCGCATAGATATGTTGTGGAAAATGGGAGCAATGTTGAAATAGCTCTGTTTGCCAGCATGGGGGAGTCCTTGGCAGCAGTCAACCAAAAAGTGTCCAAAGACAAAGCTTAGCTTTAAACTGCGGTCTTGTCTCAGTTCAATTACTTCCTCCTACTCATAAAAAGTCATGTCCTTTCCAAAAACTACAGCTGAGATATATGGGTCCCTAACCCAGTCGAAGCAATCAGTGGAAGCTGAGGGGGAAAAAAAGACAACTTCTCCTCAAGAGTTTTCAGATGTTTTCTTACTGTCTCACATAGTGCAGCAGTGCTGACTCCTTGCCATTTCTGGGTGAGTGGGAACATGTCCAGGTTACCACTTTCCACATGTTGTTGCCAGAGGTGCACCTTTGAATGGGATTCATTTATTTTATCTGTGCTTGTGAGCAGGGTTTCAATTCAGCGCCGTATTTGTGCTTTTAGTTCATTCAGATGCTGACACATATCTGCCTGGTATGTTAGCCTTGCACAACACTCATCAGTTGCATACACCTTTGCATCATCGCTCCTCTCATCAGTCAGAAACACTTTTACAGTAGGTACTCACAAAGCTCATACACACAGGCTAACACTTTACTGGAGGAGAACAATTGGGCCTCCATATGGAGCAGTAAGGCTTTATGCTGCACTCCTACTTCTTCACATAAAGACGCAAATATTTGACATTTTACAGATGTTGTCTTTACAAAGCACATTATGTGCACAACAACATCCAACACAAGAGCTAGGTCTGCGGGTAAAGTCTTTGCATGAGTGCCTCACAGTGCAAAAATGAATGTGTGATCATAACATCTGGGTGTATACTTTCACTCTGTTGACAAATTTTGGTGCAGTCAACCAAGGCTTCTACACCATTGGTGGAGACACTTGCATATTTTCCCACCAAAGTCCTCCTTGCTCAAGATACTCTGAAGTGACCCGAAAAATGTTGTTCTCTTGAGCAATGCCTGGCAGAATAGGAAGCTTCTTTTTATAGTGTTCCCAGGTTGAGTGTCCACTAATATCTGTAGATTCATCAAGTTGTAATGCAAATTTCCCACTGATGCGTATTATTCCTACTGATGCCTGCAGACAAACCATCAATACATCTGGCTGTTGCGCTTTCCGAGAGAGGAATTTGGGCTATTTCTTTAACCGAGCATCTTGTTTCTAATGGCTTTGCAGGCAGGTAGTATTAATGTCTCTGTCACAGTGTGTGGCTTTTTTCATTTGGCTACCAGTTCAGCTACTGAGTAGCTAGCCTTGATAGCTCTCTGAGACACATTTGTGTTTTTTCTCATTAAAGTTGCCTGCTTTTCATTGTGTTCCTGCAGGGGTGTTTTGAAGTGATGGGTGTTTCCTTTGGAGATGGTGTTTAAGCTTGCTTCAGACCATGGCACACACCAAGCACCAAGTTGGTGCAGTCAGATCTCTGGCCAAAGAAAATCCAAAGGAACGATCATGTTCACCGTACTTCCTCGAACTCACCACTTTTGCTTTCTTTTGACTACTTCTTGTACTACGTATGACCAGCATCCAGGTCAGTCTGTCACCGCCAAATTTATCATGCATCATTGATTTTTGGCAGGTGGTAGTGTTGCCAGTTCCTTAGTAAGAAAAGTAGCTACTGACAGTTGTAAGAATTGCTAGAAGTTGCTAAATTACTTCATCATCTAATTTGCATAATTGAAATATTAGGACATTGTATAGAAATCAACATTACAATATAGGCAGTATGCTAATGAATCATCTCCAATAAATAACCAGTCTTTGAAATCACTCTGTGTTCTTGAGTCTACAGTTTAGACTGAGACATGATGAGCTAGATCCAAATATCTAGCTGACTTATGTCCCAGAGAAGCACACACACAGCAAACGAGGTGAGTAAGTGAGGGATTTATTTTAGGGCAATGATTCACATTAGACAATGAAAATTTTACCATTTAACCAGAAAAAGTCACTAAAATTTTTTGATAGTTGCTTTCTTTGAAAAAGACTCATTAGTGGGGTCTGAAAAATAAATATAGTGACAAAGTCGCTAAGTTGGCAACACTGGTGGGTGACGGTAAGGAGTGCAGTTTGGCAGTTGGAAGCACAGTACTGCCACCCACTGACATGGAGGAGTTTTACTCTACCAGCCACTACATTGCTGAACAATCACATGCAGCAATTAAATAATGATTTTTGGACGTATGTATTATGTGAAACTGGATAATTTCCTACAGCACACCTGACAATCAGCAGCACAGTAGTTGGAATTCATGGCAATACCATGTCCTAAAGACATAAAACATGCAACAGCCATGATGCTTTAAATATATTTTATTAAAAATGAAAGAGCCTTTCCTCCAGTCCAGCCTCATGTGTTGTTTGTCTGTACATGAATTATAACCTAAGGTTACATTTTAGAGTTAAGTGGTCTCTAAAAGAAATAATGCACTTCCCAAGTAACATTTATATATATCAATAAACATAGTAGGATATGGGAGAGGCCAGTTACGGTTATGGCAAAACTAGCTGAACACAGAGCTACCACCCTGGAAGCCATGTGTGTTTAATGCATTGTCTGTTCATTTTCCACTTGCTCTGAGTGTTTCATGCTGTGCATTTTTTAATTTTTGTCCCTCACCATCACCATTTTCCCTAGTCTCAAGACATTGGCGTCATATCTAGCCCTGTCATATCTAACCATGAATGAGAGCAAAAAGTGTCAATGGAGTCAAGTCATCCTGACTCATGGTTAAAAAAAAAAAAAATCATAAGTAGATACAGTACCTATATATGTAGAAGTTGAATGATCAGTGAATGTGAACTAATTACATTCACATCACTAATCCAAAAAAAATTTAAACTGAAAATAAAACAGACAGCATTAGGCACATTCAGCTTTACATATAACATGTCTTCTAGATGTAAAACACCTATAAACAGTAATGAGAGAGAGCGAGAGAGAGAGAGAGAGAGAGAGAGAGAGAGAGAGAGAGAAGTGCAAATATGCAGAAAGATGTGGAGTACACGCTGCAGAGCTGCCGGTGAGAGACCGAGGAGAAAAGATATTCTTTATTAACACACTGTATGAAAACCTAAATTATTCTGCTTTTTCAGTGTTTGATAATAATAATAATAATAATAATAAAATGTTATTTTTTGTTTTACGTTTGCAATTATGCAGTACTAGCAAATAGTAATTGTGCCATTTTATTAAAGTACTGCTATTTAAATTATATTTATTTTGCCTTACTATGTACATACACTGTTACATTTAAGACATGTGTAAACTGATGTAGTTTAAGTTGGATTACAGCTACATGTCAAACCAACAAACTAGACAATGTCCTATGTGAACTGACCTCACACATGCACAACCATTCTTCTGATGCACATTGCTGTTAGGATGCTACAAGTTCAGATCCTCTTACGCTAAAGCTTTTTATCTAAATGTAGTTTGAGTACTAATTTATTTTTTACATACTGAAAGCCTAAAGCGGTAGATGGATCCACTGTAAATGCGACAGACCCATCTCTCCACTTGATCACTGGCCTTTATGGATGGAGGGTAAAAAGTACAGCACATAGTGGGACACCAGACTAGAAACAGCACCAAACATATGGGAATGTGTAATGTCGTTTGGCAGCTCTGGATATAAAACCACTCTACGGTTACTGTGCCTGTATAAAGTTTACCATGAGTTTCCGTCCTCACCATTCATTGGGGAGAATGAGGAGATTCATGGACAGTTCATTGGGCTGTTAGTCTGTCTCACTAAATGCCCTTTCGAATGCCACAGGTGTACATTGAGTGTAAATCAAGTTGATATTTATTGCAACTCTTTCAGGGGTAGAAATATGGTTTCTCATCTGGGGGAACATTGCTTATCTTCCAGCCACTGCGAGACAGGCAGCCCACTTGTAATATATCCACTAGTGCAGAGTTTTTTGCAGCTGCACGCAGTATTTTTTGCAGCCATTCCTAGAATTGCAAAATATCCATTCCTGAATCATTTTCGCATTGCAATCGAACTGAATCGTCGGCTCAGACTCTCAGCACACAAACACTGTTGTCCAACGTTAAGTTTTGGACAGAGAGGAGTGTAAAATCCAATGCTCATTTATGACACATTTGAGTTTGATATTCACAACTCTGTCCTGGTCAGCTCCAGGCCACCTGTTATGTCAGTGATGGATGCCAGTGTAGGCACTGGGCTGCTAGCTGAAGTGTACAGAATATGACTACTATTCAGATTGTAAACGGTTGTGAGTGTGTGTATTTGTCATGGTTCCTTATCGTCACCTGCTGTGCGCCCAAGAGCACTAAGCGCTCACAAAGCTATACTCCCTCTCTCACACACACGTACACACACATCCAGAGCCAATTTACTTCACTACTTCTTTACTCACGATTGATTTAGGTTGCATTATTTGCCCTGTTAAAATACAAAAGGAGAGGTTTTTCTTGAATACAACATGACTCAAAAAACAGTGAGTTTTATTCACACAAACATAATTGTTTCGCACACACCCACTCGGACTCCTACACACACATGCATGCACACACACACACTCCATTCTTCAGTTCTTCAGCTACCTGGGGACAGACTGACTGCCTTCTTTTTAGCTTACTAACAGATTATCTAATCATTTTACACATTCCTCCTCACCAGTGGTGAGAGGTGCTAAACAACATTATAAACACATGTGAACACAACAAATCTGAATTGGTGTGTAGCGACAATTGGCATTGTTTGATATTGTGTGTGTGTGTGTTAACATGTCATATACATCCTATTTTAATGTTTGAATTATACATTGTCACTGCCGATCTGTCACATCCTGATGCCTGGCTAGGGCATCGCATTTGGGCGAGTAGTGTTTGCCACAGAGCAGTAGGCAGTGCTAGACCACCTCCACCCACATGTCCATCTTGGCTCCAGCTTACAAGGTGGAATCACATGGTTAATGATATGCAAATGGAGACGTTAGGGTTAGATTAAGGCATAAACCTCTTTGGTTGGGGCCAAGAAAAAGAGAATTGGGACAAAGGTTAGACAGAAAGTAGAAGTCATTAATCCATTATTTACATTCATTATAAAACAGTTCGTTATACAGTTAATTATAAAAGAACTGTATGTCATAATGGAATGTCATTAGCACCTCTCCTTTTGTAAATCATGGTGCAGTTGAGCATAAATGGTATAACTGTAACTGTAGAGCAGCCCTTTTGCCCTGCTGCAACCACATTCTACAGTCCCCTACTAAATTTTATTTATTTATTTATTTATTTCAGGTGATGGCGACAGGGAGGCAAGTAATCACATGGCTCGTGTCAAGCTATACAATACTAACATGTAAAGAAAAGAAAAGAAGAACGAAAGCTCCAATTTTGCCTGAGAGGGAGGGGGAAGAAAACTTTTGGGACATGCAAGGTGTGCATAATTTGAAAATGCATGATGTAGCCTGGCAAATAACAATGCTATGGTTCTGGTTCTGTTAAGTTTAGGAATTGAAATAACTTAAGGGTGTCAAAAAGAGTTGGAAATACAGTAAGGAAAAAATGGCATGGGAATGGTGGAATGGGGAAGAGAAAGACAACGAAAGAAAAAATAAACGGTGTCTGACACCTAAGGACAACAATGAGTTCTCTCTTGTACCTTAAAGACCAAAACATGACACCGAGTGTTATAAACCATCAAATATGACACATGATCAATCAGCAGAACATGACAGCATCATTTCCAAGGTGAAACCCCTGCTATTGACCGATTCACCTCAAATATTCCTGCTGTTTCATCATCTCTTAGAAAACATTGTTTGGAGCATGCTTTTGAGTCAAATAGCCACATAGCAGTGTGGTCCCATTAAAGCTCAATCACAGAAAGTTTAAATTGGGAAAGACTTTGTTAGTTTGCAATATTTGGTGAAGGTTAATTGTCTGTTTTATGTTTACTTTAATGTTTGACTCTCATAAAACAGCAGCTAGGTATCCCAACAGAAATGCCCCAATCACACAAGGACAAACTAAATAAATCAAAATCATGGCCTCAGGTCACATGCTTAGTAGTGTAAGGTTAAGCTGTGGTTCATGAAACCACACAACATGAGGTGGAACGCAAACCCTGGTTTCCTGTGTGGAAATCTGTTGGTTTAAAGTACCACCAGCTTTGCCTTGCCAACAGTTGTTTCTTCCCCAATATTTTGGTCTGCTTGGGCATTGGCATGATTGTGACTGCTAACAGACAGGCTGGTACAGTATCTTGTGACAAGGACAGGTTAAAGATTCTGGTCAACACCTCTGTAAACTGTTTGCACAGTCCCCGAGCATCTGCCTGAGATCTTGTCTGGACCTTCTTATTTCTTATATTGACTGATCTCAGGCCATGCTTCATCTCTTGTGCCTGCAGGGCCTGGTATCTGGAGGTGGTGTACGTAGCTGTATTGCCTAATCCTTTTTCAGCATGAGCAAAGAAGCAGTTGAGTTCCTCTGCCAGTCAGGCACTGGTGACTGGCAGCGGGTCTTAGTTGCTTGTTGGATGCCCTTCCACATGCATGCCCATTCTCTAAAGTGATCCTCAATCTTCTCCTTCATCTTTGCTATTTTTATGCCACTCCTGAGGCTGTGTCTGGCATCACTGTACAGCTCGTTATCGCCAGTCCTCTCAGCTGTAGCTGGGCTTACTTTGTCATCCATGGCTTCCTGTTTGAGAATATACAGATGTGTGTGTCCATGGTGACATGCTCAACATAGTTCCTGATGTAGAAAAGCACAACTGATGCAGTGTACTCCGCTAGATCCTCATTGAAGAACACGTTCCAGTCAGGGCATTGAAAACAGTCCTGCAGCTGTAGAGACGCTCCCTCTGGGTATATTTTATTACTTCTGATGGTGAACTGTTGTTTCTTTATGACAGGGTGGTAAGCTGTTGTTAAAATGAGTGTCAGGTGATCAGACTCTTCAAGATGTAGGAGAAATGAGACTGTGTATCCTCTGGGTATGTTGGAGTAGACAGATGTCCGTGTGTTTCCTCCTCTTGTTGAGCATTTAACATGTTGCTCCAATCTTGAAAGCACAGTCCTCAGACTGATATGATTAAAATCACCAGCCACAATAAAAACCCCCATCTGGATATGCATCCTGTTGTTTGTTTATTGTTGTTAGCATGTAGCCAAGTGCTACGTTTGCATTAGCATATTCTGACAAGCACATTAGGATTTTTCATATCCTTCATGAATGTTCTGGCACACAGAGGCCTGAGACATTGCGTTTTATTTGATTTATTGGGCACCTTCTGAATTCCCTGTTAAACTATCTAAACTTGTGCTGGGCAGGAACTGTGGAGAGACTAACTTAATAACAGCTGATATTGGAGTTGTGGCTGATGCTGTAAGAAGTAAAATCTTTTCTGTATAGAAACACCCGGACATAACACATGGCTGGTATGAGGGTGAATACACACCGTTGCAATCACAGGTACATGTACAGTATGTATCTACCTGCTCAGAATCAGGTACATACACACATGCTCATATTTGTTGAGAAACCTGCTTGTCAGTTTTGTCAACTTTAACTTCTCCAACATTCTGTCAAAGCAGACAAAGAGATTCACAGCAGACATCGTTGTGTCTTTTTGGAAGAAAAAATGTTTGATAGTATTAACCAGACAGCTGAGCAAGGCTGGCACTGCAAAACCCACATAATGCAACTTCCACTGCAGTCAAAGTTTAATGACAAAATCCTTTCCAACTTCATAAGTGTAGTGATGCCACATAAAATATAATGTTGCTACTAAATGCTCTTAAACTTCTCTTGACCTCCACCCTGTAATTTGGAGCAACCCAGGCCTTTGGCCTTCAATCAAGTGCATTTTATTTTGCTTGTTTCCCCTGAATGAGATAGTGAGAGTTCCTTTCATTACAGTGTACCTGCATTTCAAATCTAGACATGGAATATATTTTCCATATCCCAAAAGCACTGTAGTAAACATATGCTCTGAAGTCCAGGGTCAAAGGGAGGATATTTACCATATTTTCTGGGTGAAAAGTCGCTCCGGTATGTTAGTCGCATAAGCAAAAAATTCATAATGAAGAAGAAAAAAACATGTATTAGTCGCTGTGCGGAATAAGTCACATCTGTTCGGGGAATGTGCGCAGCTTGACGGACAGCTCGCGGCTCATCTCCTCTAGTGGCTGTCAGTGTGTCAAGCACCCTATAGTCGAATTTATTCAAAATACAAGTCGCTCCGATGTATTTGTCACTCCCCTCGCCAGACTATGCAAAAAACTGCGACTTTTAATCCAGAAAATACGGTATTTGGGATTTTATCAGATATGTATAGTTGAGATCAAAATTATTACCCACTTATGAAAATGGAGTTTTTTCAGATTGTTCAGTTATTGTTAAAAGAGTGCCAGATATTTAACAGAGCATGACCCAAACGCATTTTGCTTCTACTCAGCAAAAGAAAACAATATCAATTGAATCTGTAAAGTATATTTATAAATATCTATCTACAGTCTTTTGAAAAAGTTTGGGCCCCCCTGACAATTTCTATTATTTTCATATATAAATCAGAATGTGTTTTGAGCAGCAATTTAATTTTGATCTATCAAATAACTGATGGACATGGTAATATTTCAGCAGTGAAATGAGGTTTATTGGATGAACAGAAAATGTGCAATATGTGTCAAACCAAAATTAGGTAGACCCCAACAGAAAAAAATCACATCAATATTTAGTAGACCCTTTTTTTCTCAAAAATAGCAGCCTTTAGGTACTTTCTATAACCTTTAATGTGTGTCCAGATTCTGGATCAACGCAGTTTGGACCATTCCTCCTTACAAAACATCTTCAGTTCAGTTTCAGTTCATCAGGTTTGATGATAGTCAAGCATGGACAGCCCGCTTCAAATCATCCCACAGATTTTCAATGATATTCACATCTAGAGACTGGGATGAATATTCTGGAACATTGTACTTATTCCTCTGCATGAATAATTTTGGGCAGTGTTTTGGGTCGTTGTCTTGTTGAAATATCCAGCCCTGGTGTAACTTCAACTTTGCGACTAATTCTTGAACATTATTCTCAAGAATCTGCTGCCATTGAGTGGAATCTATGTGACCCTCAACTTTAACAAAATTTATAGTACAGTACCTGGACTGGCCACAGTCCCACAGCATGATGGAACCTCCACCAAATTTTACTGTGGGTAGCACGTGTTTTTCTTGCTGTGTTCTTTCGCCACCATGCATATCACCCCTTGTTATGACCAAATAACTCAATTTTTGTTTCATCAGTCCACAGCACCAGATTCCAAAATGAAGCCAGCTTGTCTTAATGTGTTTTTGCATACCTCAAGCGACTCTGTTTGTGGCGTGTTTGCAGAAAATGCTTCTTCCACATCACTCTCCCATAAAGCTTTTCCTTGTGCAAAGTGCGCTGAATTGTTGAACAATGGACAATGATGCTGTCTGCTCAAGATGATGTTGTAGGTGTTTGGAGGTGGTCTGTGGGGTATCTTTCATCGTTCTCACCATCCTTCGCCTTTGCCTCTGATATTTTTCTTGATCTGCCACTTCTGGCCTTAACAAGAA
>JAQQAE010001425.1:0-25605 GCA_029823295.1 Pseudamia nigra
CTCAGTCCAGAAAAGTGCAGTTCTAGGAACAGCAAAGATACTGTGCAGAACCCTCAAGCTCCCAGGCCTCTGGTAGAAGAACCGAGCTTGGAAGGATGAGACCACCCGCGGAGTGTGAGAAGGGAATTTTTTTTAATTATATATTTTAAAAATGTGCATTTTATTTTTTCAGTTCAGAGCAGTAACTACAGTGATTGTTTGCTGGGCTCTAATTCTCAAATTGTGGCTTCCCTTCACTGCCTTGCCTCAGGGCATCCTGTATTAACAGTGACAGGTGCTCTTTGTGTCTGTAGGTTTTCCCCAGGCTTCGTCTTTTCCTTGTCTCTCTCGTTCTTGTCTATGTCTTCATTAAGAGAAACCATACAGTCCCTAAAGCCAAGTGAAGTTTTATCATGCGCTAACCATATCTTGATTCACACATTTTGACCAACATGCATGGACTTCAGATTTCCTAAGTCTATTCATAAATTTACTGTTGTGCTGCTTAAGAAAATTCAAGATATTGAATCAAACCATAAAATATTATGCTACATCCATTTTCATGTGATTATCAGTCATACTGTCAACAATGTGTTTTTTTTTTTTTGGTTTATCTCTTTAAGGAGTGCAAGCAGACTCAGAATCTCTAGTCTTGCCCTACTTTACATGCAAATAAATATGCATTCTGTGATTGAATCAAAGCTTGATCACATATTACTCGTGGGCTGCGGGGAATCGCGCTAACGAGTGCAAACGAGTCACCTACTGAGTGAACAGCACCTCGGCAGTTTGTTGAGCTGATGTTCAGTATGTGGATACTAGATGGTAGTTTTGCATGTCACCATGCTTTTAGCTTAATTGCAAGACTTGAACATATAAAAGGCACAGGGAACACAGCACATTACATTTATTAACATCCACCTACACTTTTCAAGGACTAAATTATCCGGGTTAGAATAGCTTGTGTTTGATTATACTAATCCTGGCTGGATGCTTCAAAGCAGCATTCACAGTACTTCCAAATTGTGTGTCTTGTCTATTCCCATAGTGAGCATATAGACTGAGATATTCATTGTATGAAATAAGCTGCATACTGACTGCAGTTCATGGAAAAAACATCTCATATTTATGGGATGTGGGTGGTGTTTTGTTTTTGTTGTTGTTTGACAGTGTCTGTATGTCGTAGCTATTTCACATCCCTTTTCCCTCAGCCTTGGCAAAAGGCTTTGTCTTAGTCAAGGATGGATCTCAGCAGCAGTGTAGAAATCTTCAAAAACATCATCAAAAATCTATTTATTTTGGAATGGTTTGGACTGTTTTTTTTCTTTCAACAGCATTAATTATGATGGTCTGAAACACCACAGCTGCATACAGAGGACAAACACAATTCATTGTCTGCCACTATCACTTTCAGTCACCCGTCTCCCTGAGCACAACCTCCCTAACGCAGAGGTCCTTCCACATGCTTTGATCCTGTTAATCAGTATAAGCTCTGCAGCTGGAAAAGGAAGGCAGATTGAATATGTACCAGAAAACTGCACACTGATAGTGGAAGTGAGTGTGAGGGACTCATGTGGGAGATTCAATATGGCATTTTTACATAAAAATCACCAATTATATTTCTGCCCTGGACATGGTATTTGCCTAAGCATTTCTTTCAATTTCACACTTTGTATTTTCATATGTATTGGAGACCTCTTTATCTTGTCCCTAACTGTCTGCGGTTTCCTATTGCGCTGAACATTTCCCATCCTTATCGGCAGTGGCTCTGGAGTGGCTCAGAGCAGAACTGGAATTAACATCCCTAATGGTCTGCTGGCAAGGTCACAAAAAGGAAGGCACTGGCTGGGGCCAAGAGCACGCCGAGAAGCTCAACTGTTCTTCATGCTCCTCTCTCCACCAGGGTCGGAGATAGATTACTGTGGCTTTCTTCCATTTCTCCGTAGATTCTGGTAGCGGCCTCTTTATGTCATGGTCACTGGAGTTGTGCTCAGAAAACGAGAAGGTTCCCATGTTTTCACTGAGAAGTAGATGTTTGGCGACGTAGGAATTGTTCTGAAAAATGCAACAGATCTTTTGTCTGTGCATGTTGGTCTGAAACAGAACAAAAACATCTCCATTATTTCAACATTTCAGATTAGAGGCTAATGAAAGAGGTGCAATGATTCTTGAAATTTGCCGTGGTTGTCGACCATCCTCATTTTGATCCTCAACCTGTCAATTTTTGAGATGTGTGGCACTACTGTTTTCTGTTTTTTTTTTTTTTAAGAGATGCTACTGCTTGTAAATAAAGGAAAACAATGACAGACATATTATTTAATTACTGTATTTTACTTTTATTTAACCCTTATAGGTTAGTAAGGACTTTTTTGTCCTTTCAGGTAATTTTTCACTCAATATTTGGCCACCATTTTGGTAGTGTTAGTCCATGTGCAATGATTTTTTTGTAAGAGTTTTTTTTCCTTAAAAAATGTTTGGAATTCAAATTTTTAATTTTTCGTTATAGGTCAACAACACACTGGGGACTGGGGGATTCTGCCTGTGTCTCCTTAAAGACTGTGCAGAATGCTTGGCAAAAGAGCTCCAGTCACACAGCGGATAGCAGCGTGATAAACATCCAGGTCTTGAAGGAGGGATTTCAGGTGCACCTGCAAATTATGTTGCCAAAATCAAAAATTGGGAGCACTGTCATCTTGACCAGAATTTGTTTTGCAGTGACCATTCCAATCATTCAAAAGTCTGCAATTCGGCGGCCGCCTTTTCGGATGATGATCTGTGTTGTGTTTGGCAAACTGTGTATTAGTGCTTTACTGCCACCAGATGGAAGAGAGTCACTACGATTCCATTTATGGGCTCTGGCAGTCTCATTACCTTCCACTCTGGAGCATCTGCCGAGTTCAGGTTAACCTCTCCTGGTAAATTCTGTGTACTGGTCTCCTGCTTGGCTTTTAACACGGCTTCAGCTCTCACCATTTTTCATCAAGTCATGATGACAGGACATCAGAAATTGCTCAAAATAAAAGGTATTCTTTTCTTTCCCTTCGTTCCTCTTAATTTTCTACACTTCCTGTGTCACTCTACGTTAATGAGTTATTGAAAGCTTTGAGTGATGGCCTTGCGTTGATGTTAATACTGTCATTAAAACAGAGCCACAGCCTCAGATTTCAGACAAATCAGCTTTGAAAAATAGAAGAATGAAGCTAACGTTGGCATCTCCATTCAGCTGATTGCTACGGATGCAGCATTTAAAATGAAGGCAGAGTGACAAAGCTGCAGGTTCCTGAATTCTCCCGTTTGGCAGTGTTCAGTGAAGGAAAGAAGGATGAACTACCCTGTCAACTATCCCTGTCACTCTTAGATGGGACAATAAAAATGGAATGAGGAATTGTCCCAGTGCATTAGGTAAACGGGGATGTCTGAGGACGGCAAAGTGGGAGATCTCAGCGAGTGTGTGTGTGTGTGTGTGTGTGTGTGTGTGTGTGTGTGTGTGTGAAGGTAGTGATGAAAAACAGCTGCTACGTGAGGATTCATTGCTGTTTGCATGCGTGAATGTACACATGACAGTAATATTTATGCGAGGACTAACACCTCACACACAAACACACAGCTTGCACCGATGAAAGATGGTAAACATTAATGGCAGGTTTACCGTACATAATGGTGTCTAACCACAGGCATTCGTCTTGGGAGCCATCTGATAGTAAGTGTTGTCACAGACAGTGAGTCAGGAGGATTAAAAGACAATGAAGAAGTCACATGAACGCAAGCCATGTCAATCGATGTGTGGAAATGATTTTAAATTTGTTTTCGGAATTATGGCACTGTGTTCTTTTAAGGGTCAGTCCAAAATTTTCAGAATCAGTTCTTACTTCCTTTTTATTTATTAACCCACAATGCAGGGGAATTTGTCTTGGGCTTCCATGTCCATGCCGTGCTGTGTTTACAAATGGGACATTCAACATACCTGCATAAAAACACAATAAGCTTAAAACAAGTTAAAAGTATGTGCATTCAACTCACATAATCTAAGAGTAAGATTGAACTCCACATAATCTACAGAATAAGAGGTTGAGTAAAATTTATTGTGCAATTTACCTTAATATGACTTTAATGGTAGTTAACAGGCTCTGCTAAATCTCCCTCATCATCCCAGTTCCTCTCTGCGTAGATCAGTCTCTCTGCTACTCTCTCACCACATTATTTCAAATTAAGAGTCTTGCAACGCAACCCCATAAAACAGCATTTCCCAAATTCTGAAGAGAATTGCAATCTTTTTTTTTTTTTTTTGCAAAATGAGTGTAGCAGAAACTGATCATGATATATCACACATCGGGTAGTTATTTTGCAATATACCACAGATTAGCTGTATTATAACGCCATATGTGATTTTCACTGCTGAAAAATATTCTTAATTTCCCTTCTTGTGAACTGTTATGCACAGTTCCCATGCCACTAACATCCAGTAAACACCATTTGTTTACAGTGTAGTGTAACTCATTCATGTTAGCATTTATCCTGGAGAAAAATACATTTTCATTACCCGCAGTCGCATGGAGCGATCAGATCGGTTATATTTCCACGGAGCTGTAAGCTTAATCTGATCCCAGAGATAGAGGAGCATCAGCAACCACAAAGACTACAAAGGGTCCATGTGTTATGTTAATCCATCTCTCTGGAAAGTCCCGCTTGTATCAGCTATCCATGCTTTTTTTTTTCTCTTTGAGGACATTTAGATAATCACTGACAACCCTCTGGCAATTTCATCCCACTCCTCACTTTCATCCTTTTTCTTTCTCTTTCATTCCAGCATCCTTCTACAGCTTAAATGTCTTGTTTGCCTTTGCTTTTTCTGTGTTATTTCCCCCCAAAGAAGGAGGCTATGTTTTCACCAGCGTCTATTGATTGGTTGGTTTTGTTTGTCTATTAGCACCATTATGCAAATCTACTCACCCGATTTCCATGAAATTTGGTGGAAGGGGGTAGATCTTGGGTAAAGGAGGAACCCATGATCTTGGTGTGGATACAGTGGAAAAAGGTGGATCCTGTATTTTTTTTTTTCTTTAACATTGAAAGATGGGGCTTTTTTGACAGTTGGTTTTTTTTCTAGGGAATAATGTGTGGATCTTGGTGAAAAAAATCTGAGATACTTGGGCATTTTGGTGCAGATCAAAGTAAAAGCCAGGATTTGGCAGATTCAACTATATTTTTTCATCTGTAGTGCAGTAAGAAATAAGGCCTGAGACTTCAATCTACCACCAAAATTGAGATTATGGGGAGTGAGTGAACGATTTTGGCATATACATGATATTTTTTAATGTATAGTCAGTCGAATATGATGGATTTTGAAGCGGATCCAAATCTCTGAGTGCACTGTGAGCCTGGGTGGAAGTCTGTGCTCTGAGTGCCATTGCAGTTTTTATTACCAGTTTGTTTATAAACAGTGCACTTTGTGTATAATTTTCAGTGCTGTGCAATTTTAATATGAGATGAAAAATAACCCAAGTAAATACTAAATGCAGTTTTTAAATGTTCTCATTTATGAACTCATTCCTGGCAACTGACAAGATATTCTGTCATTTACAAGACTGCGCTTCCCACCAGTGACGAGGTTTTCTGTCAACATGTGTTTTGTGGTTATTGCACAGGGGGCGAAAAAGGTGGGGGAAAAAAAAAAACAGAAGATCTGACAAACCAGAAGAGGGCATGCAAAATGTTTTCTGTGGACAAATTAAAAAATGTGTTTTTCTCTGCTTTTGGTTCATATTCTGTTTTTTTATGATCAGGATCCAGTAGTGGTGTTATAAAAAGAACAGAAGCTAGAATACAATGATTTCCTGTGAATGAAAACTGAAGGTCTGTGTTTTCTTTGATATAGTCACTGTCACAAATGCTGGTGGTGTCTGGCAACTTCTCTGTAAAGTGGTAGTGGTTTAAGAGCTAAGGGAAAAACTCTCCAAACCTGCCTGGTCCTATGTGAAAACATATTTCCACAGCAGGGGTAGTGTGATGGTATGGGGCTGCATTTCTGCTTCAGGACGTGGATGATTTGCAATAATTGAAAGAACCATGAATTCGGTTCCCTACCTAATTCGGTCCTGAAGGAGAATGTCTGGGCATCATCAAGTGCACTTGAGTTACTCAGCAGGACAGTGATACAAGCACACCATCTCGTCCACCTCTGAATGGCTCCAAACAACGTGAAGGTATTCATAGAGATAATTTGAGTCAAAGAGTGAGCCAAAATTCCTCCACCGCCATGTAAAAGAGTCATTGGCAGTTATTGTAAATTCTTGATCATTGTGCCACAACTATTACCTAACCGTTATTAGGTTTAGGGGGCAAATAATTTTTCATGTAGGGCCAGGTTGCTTTAGATGGGTTTTTCCCATAATACCGGTAAATGAAATCATGATTTAAAAGCTGCATTTTGTATTCGGGCATGTTGTCTTTGTCTAATATTAGAATGTATTTGATAATCCAAAACATTGTGACAAAAATACAAAAAAACTAAGAAATCAGGGAGAAGGTGAATAATTGTTCACAGCACTGTAGTTTAGGGATGGACCACTCGGCACCGATATTTGGCATTTTGATGCACATCGGCTGATAAGAGCAATTTAAAACTGGGTTATTTTAGCTCTGATGCAGCCGCACCACTCTGTCCAGCATCATCCCACCCAAACAAGGGTAACAGCCAATCAGCAGTGAAAGTTGTGCATGCTCAGTGATCATACATGTATGGCTTAGAGCGGGTAAAGTTTCACCGAGTGTAGAAGCTCCGGAGAGCCGATATATGTTTCGAAGGTAACTTAAGGCAGCAGACTATCCCAAAATTGCAATAAACATCCCAGTCCTCTACAACTCACAAAGACGTTGCAATGTTATTGCGACTCCAATAATGTTATATAAATGTAAGCGTCCGCTCTGTTCACTTGCACTCCCTCCAGACGTGTCTGTTAACGACTTGAAACGAGGTTGCTGATAATATCGATATGCAAATAGTCCATGATAGTCAAAGTATGTGAACCTTTTTCTGTGTTGATGGAGAGATCCTGAGCAACAGAAAACATTGTTAGATGAAGTGTGTTCTGAAGCTGTCTTTGTTTCTTGTAGAGAGGAGCAGAATATTGCTATTCAAGACTTAAGACATAATGTAACCGCATCATTAGTTCTTGATGATGCTCTTTTTTTCCTCTCTTCCCCTGAATGTTTTCCTCCCCAACCCACTTTTTCTTCAAAAATAGCAGCACGACCATGTTGCAGCGGCTACTCCTCAAGTAGGAGAAATGTGAATTTCCCCACTGTGGGATTAATAAAGGTTTATCTTATCTCATCATAAAGCCTACATGAACTGCATGGTGTTCAGGGATGAAGAGTTTCTCCTATTGCTGTTGTACTATTTTTCAGCTATAGTAACATTAATTCAATTCAATTTGTTAGTCATGTAGTAGCAGCCCCCCCCCAACCTTTGCGAGGATTAAGGGGTAGAAGATGGATGTTGCAAATCTGAATAGCTGTTTAATACATTTAAATAACGTTAAGTGTTGGAGTTTGTATTATCCAACATTTTGACGTAAATATTTTCACTTTTTTCTGCAACTGAACATCAGCTCCAAATATCGGTTATTGGCCTCCTTGATGCTCATAATCGGTATTGGTATTGGCCCTGATGAAACCATATCGGTCCGTCTCTACTGTAGATCTTCCTGAAGCAGATTCAGGACGCTGTTGAACCCTGACATCTCTCAGCCAGTGTCCTTGGACTCTGTCCCGGGCTTTTACTCTGAAAGTGGACACTGGCGTCTCAGAAAACATATGGTCCAGATGTCGGCACAGATGATGGGGCTACATTGGCCTCAGTATATTATCTGCCAAACGCACTGACATCTGTGTGCATTGTACCTCCGTGGTCAATAGAAAATGGTGTTTTTAAGCTAATTTAGAACGGTTTTTCACTGAGACTAAACAGTGGAAAAAGCTGGTAGTCATCAGCTGTCTATATCCTCACCCTTATAAATGCTGAGAGGCTGTCGTCCAAAATCCCTCCGATTTGTTTTGCTTTTAAAACGGTCTGTCACAGCTCCCACCTAATTTTAACAAATGACTTGCAAGTGTAGCAGGAGGAGCTAGGCTGAGTAAGTATGGAGGAAGCCCTGGAAACTAGGCGCGTTGAGCTATGGAAACTTTTTTTTGGGGGGGGTTGGGCTGTTTCAGGCAGGCTCGTAAGATCCACACACAGAAAAGCTCCTGTGGCCTACACTTAAAAATGGCTTAAAGTGAGCTACTGTACCTATTCCATTGTGTTTTCCTCTTATAGATTGAATAATATAATTTGAATTCATCTTTAAATTGGTTTTCATTCATACTACTTTTAACATAGGCCTGTGCTACTGGCCATCACTTGGCTGCTTTTTTGTCTTTGCTTTAATTACATTTTCTGTAAAGAAAATAATTAGAGCTTTCAGGCTACATCTACAGGATTGAGTTGTCATACCACAGCTGTTCCACTTAGACCAGAAGACTTGAATTGATAATCGCTTTTCTTGACCTAGAAATGAAGTGTCTAATAAAAGCATGGACTTATGACATGCAAAGCAAATAGGTTATGAGCTACACAGAAATGGACAAGACATATGTGTCAGACTAAATATTTTTAAATTGGATTTTTATTACTTCTGCCAAGCGGTTTACGTTCTTGTCAGATCTGGATCATTGTCTGGATTCAGAAAATTTTTAAAGAATTCTTCACCATTGTGAGATCGGACCAAATTCTACATTTCTCACAAATAACACCTAGAAAATATAGCCAAAAAACATAGGATAACACCATAATAGATTCTATCAAACCACAAAGTTTGACCCAGATATGGGCAGTATCCTGGATATAGTGATCCAGAATGCTTATACTTACACGGGTTGAGGAAGAAAAATAAAGAAAATAAAGCTATAGACATGCAACTGACACCAAATTGTAGTGCAGAGTCTGCTGATTCAGTAATGTGTCCATGGATTGGACAGATCTTCAGCATTTACAGAACTACATCCAGAAGAAAACCTCCATTAGGGAAATATTATTTGTGGTGAATAACTATTGAAGTAGTAATGGTAGGTATGTGATTCCAAATGCTAACGGGAGGTTTACATGGTCAAAGAATCCAATAATGGGGGTCAAATAAATGTTAGAATATTACTTTTAGTTGCAATAACATTGTGGGGGAAATGAGCATAGGTTCAAATGGTGACGGTGGGTTTTCACTGTGAAAAGAAACTGAGCTGCCTTGGCAGAGGTCTGTGCTCTGAGTGCTTTATAGTTATAAATGAAATGTTATGATCTGTGTGAGGTGGCATGAATTTTGATAAGACAATTAGCCACAAAGCAGACCATATGGTTCAACTCAGGCATGGGAACAATAATTGATCCATCTTTGAGCTTCAATCAGTTATTGTGTTCTGGCAGGCTCAGGGAATTGATTCATGTTTAAAAAAAAAAAAATGGCAGATAAGCAGGACAGAGTTTCTTTTTTTTTGATCCATTGTCTCAGGCTTTCTTCTGATTGTACTTCAGGAGGGAAAATGCATTTGACCGTCTAGACTCTGGCACAGTCACTCTTTACTGAAAAACACAATCCATTAGCAGTCTGGATGTTGACTGTACTCGAGTCCATATCTATAGGAGGCTGACAGCTGTTCAGCTCGGGCCCTGCTTGCAAATTGTATCATTAAGAGGCATCATGAAACCGATCGTTCTCTCTGGGAATTGAGTCCCGCCAGGAGAATTCAGTTCGATCTCATTCTCACATTTCTTCTCCGTCTTAATCCTTTCTCTGTCCACAATGAGATGTTCGTAATGGCCCTCGACTGCCGGAGAGGGAAACGGCAACGTCTATCACCCGTATGTCATTCATCTTTTTCCTTTCATCTTCGTTTTTTTTTCTTTTCAACCCACTCTTTAAACCTGAGAGCCCAAGTCAAGTATATTCTCATCCACTCGTGGCATTTTTCTACCTGCCTTTCTGTTTTGGCTCCCTTATCCTTTTTCAGTCATAACCCTCCCTCCTCACGTGGTGCCGAAGCTCTTCCTCCCTCCCCTCCCCGTCTCTCATTCATGCACTGGCTTCATCTCCATTACATTTGTCATGTGGCTCGCTCTTTCCCTCATTCCTCAGCCTGGCCACTGATCGGATACATGCCGCCGCTTTGTAAGTAGTTAGCCACGGTTTCTGTTTACTTTTCACCTCCTTCTCTTCCTACTCCTGAAAACTGAAACAACTGTTGCGGTGTTCTGAGTACAGCGGATGATTTCTAGCATACTGACAGGCTCAGAGGCACAGATGGACGGGATGATAACACAAGACTTAAGAGACCCACAAAGAAATGAGTGTGCGTAGAGATAGATCAGATGGAGTAAAGTTAAAGGGAAGCAGCAGAGAGGGAGTCATAAGACGGTCTGTGTCTTGTTATCATTATCATCTCTTATCTCGAGCATTAACTATACTGAGAAGGGACTTTTGGCTCTGCTGGAGCCTCCTTATTAAACAGGATATGTGCTTTTGGAAAGGCTGGCTCACTTGTCATTAAGAAGTCTCAAAGCACTGAAGGGAAATGTGGCTTTCTTTGTGCCATTTTAATGTTTTCTAGTATTACAGTGTGAATGCTCATGAAGACCTCCGTGTGCTACATTTTAATCATCATATACTGTAACCTTTTTTAAGATTAAGAATGCGCTTCATCCGATTCATTTTCATCCTTTTTATGCTGCATCATAGAAGCTTGTGCATCTTCTTCTCTCTGAAAATGCTGAAGTAAGAACGTGTATCAGTTTATAGCGACTCCTGCTCGCCTTTTCAACAGTCCTGTTGATTCAAGTATCATAGAAAGAAGTGTTTCATGCCATAAAATATGGGATTTGAGATTAAAAGAAGGCAAAAATTTAAGCCAATGGTGAATATTTAAAGAGACGTGAAGAAAAAGTGCTTGATACAGTCAGTTTAATTATGATTTGCAGTGTATATATAGCTATTTTTGCTACAGCTACTAACACAATTCTCAGCTCAGAATAAAAGAAAATGAGAAAATATCAGTATAAATCCATGCCAGCTTGAAAAGCTTTTAGTGTGAGTGTATTTAATGATTTGTCCGTGTTTATCTCATTTTAGGTTGGCAGTCATCAGTTGGCTCTCTATGAATTTAAATCCATTTTTATTTAGCTGGGCAGTCGATTTAAATCAGATATGATATAGCGTCGTCAGTTGTGTTGCAGCTGAAATAAAGACCTGATTACAAACCTTAGAACTGGAATGGAACTAAATGAGAAGATCTTATTTTGGCACAAAGCTCATCAAAACCAGATGGTTGCTTTAACTTGCTAAACTCACTGAATTCTCCACAGCCTTTGTGTGACAGTGATACTAAAAAGCAGCTGTAAAAATGAATGTGTGGAATTTTTAAAAACTAACACAGCTTCAAAAGCGATGCCAGTGTTTTTGAAACACTATCAATGACTGCAGTAATTATTGCAACAATAATGGTAACAATGCAGATACACAGAAGAGAATATAGTATAGTCTGTTTCTGACTGCTTATACATCTAAAAACTAATAAAATCTCCTGTTATTGTTTCACTAAATTCTACCTTTAATCAAGAGATCTGTCCTGTTTGGGTGGACATCATTCTCCTCTGCTGTATGAAACGCTGTAGTGAAATAAGGATTTTCTACTTCAGCTGATGCCAGAAAAAACATTTGTTTCTCTGGAAAGTCGATCAACTTTGACCCCCAAGAGAAACATTACATTTATAGAATCCAAATATTTCTATGCAGTCACTCTCAGTACAACTTTCTTGGCATAGACTTTTGAAGGAAGACATTTTAACTTATGACAAAGTACACAGGTGTGAGTACTCTGTTTCCATTTGTTCATTGTGGGTCCTTGGAGCAGAACTAAGGGAGGGTTGGGGGTCACCTGACCTTGCCCTAACTATATGCTTTGTCAACAAGGAAAGTTTTAAGTCTAATTTTAAAGGTACAGAGTGTGTCTGCATCCTGGACCCAGACTGGGAGTTGGTTCCACAGGAGAGGAGCTTGGTAAGTGAAGGCTCTGCCTCTCAGTCTAGTTTTCGAGATTCTAGGAACCGCGAGTAGGCACTCTGAGAGTAAAGAGTTCTGATTGGTTTATAGGGAACAATTAGGGCTTTGATATGGGATGGAGCCTCATTGTTTAGGGCTTTGTAAGTTAAGAGGAGGATTTAAAATTCTATTCTAAACTTTACAGGCAGCCAATGAAGAGAAGCCAGTACTGGAGAAATATGATCCCTCTTTCTGACTCCAGTTAAAACTTGTGCTGCAGCATTTGGATTCAACTGTTTTTTTTTTTTTTATAGAGTTATTGATTTATGTAGTAAACAAAAAAGTGGTAAATAACCAAAACAAAATAAAATAAAATATTTGAAAAACTAAACTAAAACAAAAACTTTCATGACCCCTCTCCCCCGCAGTACCTCTACAGACCCCCAGGGCATCCCGGACCCCCTGATGATGACCTCTGGTTTAGACTATCAGTTGTCTTGTTTACTTTAAGGTTGGGTACATATCACTAGCTTTATTGTCGCTGCTACAAATACTGTACAAATCCATATTATGGCAAGAAACACTTATACACCATAATAGTAAAGAGAAAAGATGGTCCATCATGACTTTAAGAAATGAGTGAGTCAATCAGTAAAATCTCAAGAACCTGGAAAGTGTCCCACTCATTAGGTCCATCCCAGGACAGGAAGATGGAGAGCTACCTTTGCTGCAGAGGATAATACAATGACCAGCTCCAGGTCCTCGTGACAGCCACATTTATCATAACGTGATGTTTTTAGCATCTGCACTTGGTGTCGCGTTCAGTCTTGAGATTGTTTGAATTCAATCAATCAATCAATCAATCTTTATTTGTATAGCGCCAATCATAATCGCCGATTATCTCTAGGCGCTTCACAATTCAAGGCCGAAATCTTGGACATACCCTCAGGAAGCCAGTGTCCAGCATCACACGACAATCATTGACCTGGAACGTGCAGGGAAAGAGAAAGAGAGGCCGGCTTTGCAATAAGTGGAGGTAAGACACTGACGTAGAGAGGAAGTGGCAGGGAATCAACTGGACTGAAATGGCCAGATCAGCCCAGAACTGAGTGCATTGGTCATCGATGGCCTATGCTTCACTGAGGAACAAAGGGCTTAAGAAGAAGCATCCAGTTGCAGCTCACACATGTTAGGTTTGGGAGGGTTTGGTGATTTCAGTTGCCTGTTCAATTCATAACATTTTCCACCATTTTGACCCCTGCTTTGGTCCTCAGTGCATTGTTTACTCACATGTAGTATATCTCTTTTACGTCAAATCACTCTCATTATCAGAGTGCTTTGCCAGATGTTCATCCTCTTGCATTTAACATGCCGCTGTTTTTAACATCTGGATCAGGAGGTCTGGCATGCTGCCAGAATGTAAAAGAGACGCAACAAGCTTGCCGCCTCACATAATTCATACCACATAGTTTATCTCCTTTGAATCAAATCACTATAGGTGATTTTCCACATGTTCACCTGAAGCACTCAGTTGGCCACTGATGCTCTCTTTCAAATGAGAAGGTTGGTCAAGTTTGTCCAAATCCAAGGGAGATGTGTCATGTGACACTACACATAGCTCTCCATTTTACTGTTTCCCGCGCATCAAGTCATCTTTGACTTACCAGAGGTTCACCCATGTTCTTTTAGAAGCCACTGACTACAAGTTTGTGGATGAGAAAGTCAAGTTGCTATATGAATGCAAAGGAAATGTCACATAGTCTTACATAGTATGTTTACTTTGTATCAAGTCACTTAGTGTTTTGCCAAATGTTCACCCGTTGCATTCAGCTGTCGCTGATCTTTCTGCATATGGCTGAGAAAGGCACGTGATATGTGGATGCAAACCCCCAAACATGCCTCCTGAAAGGTGACTCTGCTCCTTTCAGGAGGCATGTTTGGGGGTTTTGAGATCTCAGGGGCCATCTGTGTTAACCTCACATAGATCATTCCTGAGCATCTCTTGAGCAGAGTAACCACCAAAATAAAATGCAGATAAGGTCAAGACGAGCGCATCCTGACTGAAATGAAGGCTGTATCTCATTTTCTGTCCAATCACAGTAATCCCTGTCCTACACACCCCTAATCATTTATAGCTTTAAAACCTCCAGCTGTCCCCACTGATCTCGCCACGCAGCTGCCACACGTGACCGTCGCTCCCCACAGATCCAAGAAAAAATCTCCTCCACCTCCCCAACCTCCTCCTGAATTAGGCTGACTGAATAACAATATATAAAACTCCAAAGCATACTTTTGTTCTATACTCTAGTTTCATCATATAAAATCACCCGGACACCAGGCTCTGCTAGGGCGGCTTGGAGACCTCAAGGGCCGTCTGCGTCGAGCTTGCAAAGATTGTCGAAGAGCATCTCTTGACAAGAGTCACCGCCAAAATAAAATGTATATATGGTGAAGACAAGTGCATCCTGAATTAAATAGCGCATTTTGTTTTTTCATGTTTTTGTTCATTTTCATTATTTGCAGTTTCTTTTCTGGCTTACTATGTTCATTTTCTCAATTGTTTTGTCCATTTTCATATTTTGTGGATTATTTTGTGAATCTTTGCTCATTTTGTTTATCTTTGCTTTTTTGTTCATTCCATACAAGAGCTCGGATGTTTTCATTAAGACAAAACACTCATTATATGAGCATTAGAATCAATTCACTTGACGTCACAGAAATCGTCTTGTTTGCTCGGCTTCAGTTCCAGCTTTATCCATTCACTCGCATCTTGCAATAGCTTGAGGCTGTGAACTGCACTTCCTTTATTTCTGGTCACCTGACTGCTCCTTTAATGGTTCATTTTACCAACTGGTTTCTCACAGCACATTATATCAGACAGGTTATTCCCCTCAGGCAGTAGCTGCTCTATATTTATGGCATTGAGTACAGATGATTATTGCCTCGGTGCAGTGCCTTTGTTGAACGTGAGCTGTGTTTTATGTTCAGATGGAGTTGCTCTGAGGCAGAGTGAGGCGGTACCCGACAGAGGTAAAAGTACATCCACAGTGTCTTTAAGTGGTGTATTGATGTCTGTCAGTGGAGAAGTGGAGTGTGTCTAATCACAGCTGACACCAGTGTGCAACCTCTTAACAAGATCAATCCTTCGCAACCTCCATCCTCCCTCTAGAGCAGAACCAACACACAGCATTTTATGGCACACAGACAACAGCAACAGCAAGTTGTTGTCATTGTTGAACTGTGATCTTTTATTTTCTGATGCTTGTTTGGTGCAATTGTTCATGTCTGTCTTTACAAAACTTAGGATCAGGACCAACAATGGGCAATAGAGCCTTTTTAATAAATGTCCATTCATTTATTTGTTAATTTTCATCTTAATTTTTAAATTCTGTTCTTTTTCTTAATCAATTTGTTCATATTTTGTCGATTATTATATGAATTATTGTTCATTTTCCTTCGGTATTTTGTCTGTTGAATAAGCCATTCATACAGGAGGTTGGTTGGTTCATTCATTTGATTCTTTTTGATTAGCTCATTAGTTAGCTCATTGGCTTGTTTGGTGGTTCATTCATTCATCGGTTCCTTGGTGGGTTGGTTCATTTGTTTGTTTGTTGGTTGGTTGGGTCATTCAATTGTTGATTTGCTGATTTGTTAGTTTGTTGGTTGATTGTTTAATTTGTTTGTTGATTCCTTACTTCGTTGGTTTGTTATTTTGTTGGTTCAATGGTTTGTTGGTTCATTAATTGGTTTGGTGGTTGATTAGTCCATTGGCTTGTTAGTGTGTTGGATGGTTGGTTGGTTAGTTGGTTCATCCATTCATCCGTTCATTTTGTTGTTTCTTAGTTCCTTGATTATTTGATTATTGACTATTATTTGATTGGTTAGATGGTTACTTGATTTGTTTGCTGTTTGATTGGCTCGTTGCTTGGTTACTTGGTTTGTTTGTTATTTTGTTGGTTTATTGGTTGGTTGGTTCATGTGTTGGCTGGTTAGTTAGCTCATTGGTTTGCTGGTTACTTGGTTTGTTTGTTATTTGGTTGGTTGGTTGATGTGTTGGTTGGTTGATGTGTTGGTTGGTTGGTTGGTTGGTTGGTTGGTTGGTTAGCTCATTGGTTGATTGGTTACCCTGTCTGTTTGTTTGTTATTTGGTTGGTTTATTGGTTGGTTGGTTTGTGTGTTGGTTGTTTAGTTCATTGGTTTATTGGTTACTTGGTTGGTTGGTTGGTTGACAGCATTTTTAAATGGGTCACAGTCAACCATTTGTTTTTTTTTTATCTTGTTTGTTGATTTTCTCCATTTTTGATCATATTGTTTACAATTTTATGTTTCTTGATAGGTGTGTTCCCATTTTATTTATATTATTGATATTGTATGCATGTTTGGTAATGTTATTGAGTATTTTGTTCATTTTTTGTTTATTTCTTTGATACATCTGGTTGGTTGGTTGGTACCGTATGTTAGTTGGTCGGTTCATTCATTTGTTGGGTTGCTCAGTTTGTGGCTCGTTGGCTCTTTGGTTGGTTGGATTATTTGTTTGTTAGTTTGTTGGTCAGTCAGTTCATTCATTTGTTAATTTGTTGGTTTGTTTCCACAGATGGGTAGTACTCTAGTACATTTACTCCTCTACATGTACTTGAGTGACTTTTTCAAATAAATTTACTTCTGAGAATAGTTGTTTGACAGAATATTTTTTACTCTTACTGTAGTTTGATGAAAAAAAAAACTTTTACTTAGTTATATGTGGTTACAAAGCAAAGTTGCAAAAAATTAACAAAGAAGCAACAAAAATTGAGCAAAAAATATCTGAATAGTCAAGTAAATGAACTAAATAAAAATGAACAAAATATGTAGCCCAGTCTCCAGTCACACAGAGGGATCCAATGGCTTATAAAGCAGTGGGACATAAGACCCATACTGCTACCCCGAGGCACATGGACCAATGCCTTCTCCAGTGCCTTCAAGTCCAACTCCCATGAGCCCCTTGGGCATCTGCTGAGGGCAGTAGGCCAGCGTTTGCCATAATCTTAACACCAGTACATGAGACCTGTGTCCTGTTCTTCATCCGGTACCAAGCTCTTTATAACTGAAGTGTTTTGACTGTTAACACGCTTGACCTCAGAGCTTGTTAATCACAGATCATCAACATCCGTCAGAAACATTAAGGCTTTTTAATCAGCGTTGATCAGCCACAGTGAAAATTAAGCACTCCAACTGTCTCGCAGTGATTAAAGAGTCACATGAAGACCTAGTCAAAGACTTATTTTTGAAATTGCTTGAAGGATAATTACATCATAAACAAACAAGGACAACAGAGTCCTTTGGTTTCTGATGTGTAAATGAAATCCTAGAGATGGAGAATGGAGAATGCTGAAATGTATCCTGTCTTAAGCCATGTTTTATACAGTTCACCCACATATTTACATGCATTTTATACAAATTCAATCTGCCTTACAGGATTTATGGAAATGCAGCTCGGTAGCAATGCTGCTGCTGTTTGAAATTGATAAGAACGACTACCGGTAATCTGTGTGGAGTGAAACCAAATCAGCAGGTACATGCAGGATTGAGCATCGACTTTTTCATTTTGTTGATCAGCACTTCCACATAAGAGGTTATGTTATTGTGCACATTAATTTACTTGTATGTTCAGAAAACAACTCCAGAAATGTCACAAGGACCAATAGATTAGATTGTGGTTGTGACCTGGATCATCATGTGGATACAGAAGATTTTTAAAGGATTCTTCGCCTTCGTGCGATTCAACATCTGTCCTAATAATATCAACACAAAAAACACAGGATAACACCACAACAGATTCTATCAAATCCCAAAGTTTGATTCAGATATGGAGAAAAATTCTGGATATAGTGATCCAGAGTGCTTATACTTACAGGGATTGAGGATAAATATCTAGTGTCAGGTAGTAAATATAGCTAGTGACATGAAATTGATACTAAACTGTAGTGAAAGTCTGCTGATTCGGTAATGTGTCCATGGATTTGACTTATCTTCAACATTTAGATCCAGAAGAAAACCATCATTATAGAAATATTATTTCTGTGAATAAGTATTGAACTAATAATGTTATGTATGTGATTCCAAATGCTAATGGTAGGTTTTCATGGTTAAAGAATCCAATAATGAGGTTCAAATATATTTAAGAACATTACTTTCCATGCAATAATATTATGGAGGAAATGAGCATAGGTTCAAATGCTAATGGCAGGTTTTTATTATTTGATTATGTCATTATTTTGCTCATTTTTATTTGTTTGACTTATTCCAATATGTTACTTCCATCACAGGTAAAATCCACAGGAGCCACTGACTAATCTGATCATCCATCCATCCATCATCTTCCACTTATCCTGGTCAGGGTCACGAGGGCAGCAGCCTAAGCAGAGAGCCCAGACTTCTCACTCCCCAGCCACCTCTTTCAGCTCCTCTGGGGGGGACCCCCAGATGTTTCCAGGTCAGCTGAGAGAAATAGTCCCTCCAGCATCTCCTGGGTCTTCCCCTGGGCCTCCTCCCAGTTGGAACTACTTTTGGCAACCGGGGATTGGACCATCCCAGGCCCCTGCCTTTGGCTGTCACCCAAACCACACAGCACTGGACCCTTATGACCCTACTGGTCTGACCTGTCACCTAGGACCAATTTGCCTTGGGAGACCCTACAAGGGGGAATTGCCCCCGACAACATACCCCTAGGATCACTGAGGTTCGCAAACCCCTCACTACAATAAGGTGGTGATTCAAGGAGGGGTAATTTGATTATTTACTTGATAATTTGATAAATCACTTTTCAGTTCATATTGTTGATTCTCTTCATTTCTGTGATTATGCAGTTATTGAGTTTTTATACATTTGTTTCTGTGCATATTTTTTTAAATCATTTTGCTGGTGATGTTCAGCATTTTTTGCTGATTTTGTTCAATTTATGGTCATTTTTGTTCATTTTGTGGATTATTTTTGTTCATTTTCTTGGTCATCCATCCCCTTGTGGCTCATTTTGCTCACTGTGTTGATTACTTGGTTTAATCCTCTGTTCTGGTTAGTGTTTGTTTTATTTTCAGAAAGCCTTCCATGTCTCCAATTACATAAAAACACATCCAGACCTTTTTAAGGATTAAATTTAAGGCAGTGGTAGAAATTTAATAAATGCTCAATAGCTGAATTTAATTTCATTCCACTTCTGTTTTCACACCGTTATAATACAATTCCACTGAAATGCTCCGTGGTCATGGTCTGTTGTAAAATGAGAAAGAAAATTGAAATGCCATTATGTGATGATCCATGTGCTGCGTCTGCGAGTTATCTTTGCAGTAATGTGTGCACACTTGTCACATTTAATGAGGATGTAACCGCATGAGAGCGTGTTGTCAACAGCGCTGATGCACGCCAAGGTGGAGCGTGGAGATAAACAATGCAAGCAGGAATGGAATTACATTAATCACCAGAGAAATACAAGCTGAAACCCAAACGGCCGAGTTTCACACCAGGAGGCCCAGTGTGAACATTCAGATGAAAAAGATGAGTCATAATGAGTTTAATTTCTTAAGTCCAGTACTTGTAATGAGACCGTGTCAAAGAAGATAAAAGTAAAACCGACCCTGCTGATGAAGGGAAATTGTTTGCAGCAGCTTATCATGTTGAAGAGGGATTCACAAACCAAATGATCACATACAGTAACTTGAAATAATTCAGGGCAGCTTTGATGCTCTCACAGGCCCCTTTTACACCAAATGAACCGTGGTTCTTGAACCGGTGCTGTTCAGGTTCCTGGAACCTTGGTGCCATCTAGTGAATTGGCCGCATTTACACCAGTTTTGAGATAAATTTTTCTAATTGCTACTGTGTCATGAGCAGAGTTGGTCCTGCACGTTTGTTGCAGATGTAAACAATACTCCCTTGTGTGGCTGTAAAAATTTCCATGATGGAAAATCACGTAATTTACCTAAAAACATTACCCTGCATTAATGATTCACTTAAAATTACAGGAAGATGAAAACTTCCTGTAATTGTAAACCTTTCCGTGTGGAGTTTTCATGTCCTCCCCATGGCTGCGTGGCTTCTCTGTGGTTCTCCGGCTTCCGCCCACAACCAAAAACATGCACTAGGGCTGAGGTTAATTGGTCACTCTAAATTGCACATAGGTATGAATGTGAGTGTGAATGGTTGTCTCTTTGTGTCAGCCCTGCAATGAACTGCCGACTCATCCAGGGTGTACCCCGCCTTCGCCCTAAGTCAGCTGGGACAGGCCAAAAAAATATATACAAATATAATGAGCAAAATTATGCCCCCAAAAATCAGGGATAAGGGATAGTGAAGCAAAATTCACAAAAATGAATTAAATAATTTCAAAAGGTGGAAAAAATGACCAAACTTTAAAAAAGAACAAATAAAATAATCAAGGAAATAGGCAAAAGCGTTGCCAAAAAAAAATCAAAATGAACAAATTAATACACAAAATGAATAAAATAATTATAATATTTAATCAACAAGGGTTTGAATATGTTTTGACGCTTTAGACACTTTTTTTCTTTCTGTTTAAAAATGGCTCTTTGTTTTGTAAAGGTTGCTGATCCCTGTCCCAGCTATAGTAGTTTTGGTCAAAATAGGTTTCAGCCATTATTGCAACCTACTGATTATGCTAATTAGGAGGTAGTTGCCACAGCAACCCTTCCCCCTACCCTGACTACCCATGTGGCATAGTTGGTTAGTTGGGTCCAGGGACTTTGGAGACACAGAGCTGAACATTCCCACTGACACAAAAATATACAGTATGTATACACGAACGAAGCCCCCCTCCCCCATTAAACACCTTTGTTGGGGTGGGGGATAATAATCTGGAACGTCACATGCACTCCATCTTATCTGGACGAGCATGTGTTGGAGCAGCTAATGAGGCTATTGACTCACAGCTCATGCTCTCATTGGAGATGACGGATGACGCTGACTTGTTTAAACATCATCTGTGTGGGGATTGGATTTGATGGCACCCCGGATGCACACTTAGCAATAACTGACACCATGCCCAATCCTGCACGGCGTGGATCTGCTGATTTGATTTCATTCCATACAGATTAGCCACAGTAGCAGGAGCACCGCCACTCAGCTGCACACTCATAAATGCTAGAAGATAGACTGAATTTGTGGACAGTGAGCCTAAAAAATGAACAACATACGCAAGAAAAACAGATACAGAGAAATAAAGGACGAGAAATTTCCTTCATTAAATAGAAACAAATGGTTGTGTGTCTCTATGTGTCAGCCCTGTGATGAACTGGTGAGTCATCCAGGGTGTACCCTGCCTAATTTAAAAAAGAACAAAAATCATCCATGAAATAAGCAAAATCAACAAAAATGTGCACAAAATGAGGACCAAACACCCTTCCCCCTACCCTGACTACCTGTTACAGTTCACGTCCCGGTTAGCTTACATATGTTATGATTTAATTCCCGGATGTCTAGGCCTAAGCCAGTTCGCTAAGTTACCCAGATATCCTCCCGTAGCTAAATCCTCATCAAACTCTGCGTTTGTGCTCCGGACTTGAGTTATGTGCTACACTAGCCCTGGGTGATGTGATTGTGCCCTATCTTATCAGAGGAGGCAAGTGTGTGAGTGCACAACTCACCATCACATGTCCTGGTTCTGGAATCAAACAAGCCCGGTCTCGATCACCCCTGCACTAGGGGACACTGGGTAATGTAGTTCAGAGTTTTTTAAGGTGAACATACAGTATACAAACAGTGTCAGCATGCGATTTAAAAGTCCAATGCTTCTGGTCCGTAAATAAATGGCTCAGTTCTTTCAGCTCTGCTTCCACTCTGTCGAGCTGCTAGCATATCAAACTCTTTTTGTGTGTCTCTGAGTCCTCACTTCTCCATTCTGTCTCAATTCTATGTTCTGAGGCTGTGTTCTCAATCCATTATCCGAGTTCCCGTGTTCACACAGCTGTTTAATCAACTTTGTTTCACACAGCTGCACCTCATTATGCTGATAAGGGAGCATCTTACAAACCATGCCCACATCCTCCAAATGCTTGTCATTAGTATTTTCCCTGAGCTGAAAACCATGCCTACGGAAACTAGGATTGTAACACTACCTATGTGCCATGTTTGGTTAGTTTGTGTCAAGGGGCGTTGGAGGTACAGAGTCAAATGTACAGATGGACAGACGTACAGGCCCTTTCCACTACCCCCCCCCCCCCTAAAAATTCTCTAGTCAATAACAAGATTTCACAATGTGAGTATGGAGCAGTACCAACAGCAATTCATGTCGTGCTGGCAGCAGAACAGAAAGTAGTGATCTGTTGTTTTACACACTGATCATCACATCAGTGATGTGGTCATAATGTTGATTATATCATTCCAGTGACTTTTGTCAGTGGGTGGAAGTGAATATTTAACCCTAGAAGTTGCAGCAAATTGGCCAAGTAATGATCTGAACAAGTTTGCAAGGACTAAATAGTGATGGTACGACTGGGCCACTGCATCCAATCCTAAAAGATCTTGTTGGTGTTCTTGTCTGCAGTGGATAATACTCTAACCAAAGTGGTTTAGGGATGAACAATCCAACTGAATATTTGTGAAATGTGTTGGAAAAATAGGATAGATTCATGAAGGTACAAGCTCACAATTTACAGGATTTGAAGTATTGTATGTGTCACCATAATGTCTAATATGTAATGTACTGACAGTTATTACAGCAGCTTTCAGAGGACTGGTAGAGCTCATGACCTTGGTTAAAGATGTTCTTGGGTTAGTACAGGAGTTCTCATTATGTCGATTGCAATTGACTGGTCGATCTCGATGGTAGTGTTAATAGATTGCATGACATTAAAAAAAAATAGACGTCAGCCTATTATCCATCCCGTCACTTGATTGATTTACAGGCAGCCAATCAGATGACATCTGACTTTCTGACACTTAGGTCACTGTGCATGCGCAAACAACCTATGCTAAGTGTAGCAAATCTAACAAGCTAGATAACAAGTTACCTCCAATTTTTAGCCCTCGGTTTTTTCTCTTAAACTTACGAAAAGGTATAAAAATGAGTGGGTGAGCTGGACAAAGTAAAAAGACAAAAACTTATCACTTTCATACGGAATGGGAGGAGGACTTTTTTCTGCCAGTTTATCATCGCAATACCAAAAAAGGGAAATGTGGAGTAGCATTTTTGGATTGTTCATAGAAAATACGACACGGACTTCCCACCAAAAAGGCAAGCTGAGAAAGAAAAAGGTGAAGGAACTAAAATGCCAATTGTCTGGAAGCAGTCAATATTCTCACAACATACTTCAAAAGTGAAAGCCGCCACTGAAGCATCATTCTGGGTAAGTCAAAGTCATCAGAGTAAACACAGGTAATGACAAAAAATGTACATATTTAATTGTGTTATGCAATATTGGCTCATGTCTGTGAACATTCTCAGTCCACCCCTCGCCCCCATCCCCTGTGTGGTGGCGAGGGGGAAAGGGAGAGAGGTCCAGGGAACGTGGCATCTAGGGGGATGAAGGCAGTCTGACCCGCCTGTGACTGCCCCGGCCACGGGAATGCCCCGTCGGGCCGGCACGGCTGCTGGTGTTCAAACCAAATTTCCAGTCCAGTTGACAGAAGAAAAACCACACGCCTTGAATATTGGCTCATGTGGTTATGCAAGATACATCAACATACATTGTACATATAAAGAATTCTTAATATATTTATAAATAAATATGTGTCTTGCATTTTTGTAGTACGTAGATCATTTTTGACTTGGTCAAGTAGCTCGCATGCTGAAAAAGTGTGAGCACCCCTGGGGCAGAGCATCAAAAGGAGGAACTGACACAATATCATGTGGTAGCAATGTTTTGTTCCTTAGATCTTCTATTGGACTGACATCCAGTTGTCCCTCCTTCTGCATGGTGTTCTGTCCACCCACCGTTTGGGAGATGCCATGTCTTGGCTAAGGGGCGGCTGTGGCTCAGTAGGTAGAGCAGGTTGTCCAGGAGCCAAAGGGTTAGCGGTTCAAATCCCAGCTTCTCATCTCCACAGAGTGTCACTGGTGTGTGGATGGGTGAATGGAAAGCAGTGTAAAGCGCTTTGAGTGCCGTAGGGAAGAAAGGCGCTATATAAGTGCAAGACCATTTGGCATCACAACATGTCCAGATTGCTTGCACACTTCACCAGTTTTTCCCCAATACATCAACTTCAAGGATCAGGAAGGGCATCTGATGTAAAAAACCTATGCCAGATCAAACATGCGAATCACTGGTATTTTGCTGTGGCGACCCCTGAGGGGAGCAGCCGAAAGGAGAAGAAGATCAACTTCAAGGATCGAATATGTACTTGCAGCCTCATATATCCTATCCACTCACAGGCACCATCGTAATAAGATAATTGACATTATTGCAGGTTCTATGCAACATGGTGCAACTGTTAAAAGCTGCTGGGTTGCCACAGCTGCAGAGAACTGTAGAATGTCATATAGAGAAACATCCTCTGGTCAAACAGCATTTTCAATTAAGGGAGTCAAGACCTGGAATGAGCTGCAGATGTAGCTAAAACCAGAAATAAATCATCATGATTTTATAACTAAACTGAAGCAGTTTTTCAAAGACTATCAGCCATGTCGTCATATGTAGGTGTGTGGGTGTATGTCTGTGTGTGGGGTAGGGGGCTGGGGTTTGTGTATCTTAATATATGTTTTATTATTGTGATCTTAAAAGGCCATCTAGGGACAGGCATTGGAAAGTAGGAGTTGTTATGCATTTTATGATGGACTACATCGGAAATTGTGATGCAGTGTCTATGTTAATGACATCTGTCCCTATAAAATAAATACATTAAATTAAAATGGACATAATGTTATGGCTGATCAGTGTATTTCCCTATAGGATATATCCACAGAGTTTTGTGATGTTTGTGAGTCTTTTTCATGGCATCTTGAGTCACTCACCTAATGCATTGTCATGCTCACTCGACCTTTAATATGTTCTTGCTCTATTGCTGACCAGAGGGGCACTGAATTTGAACAGTATTGTATGAAAACACAAACAAAAAAGCAACTTATGTTCTGGCTTGGCCTTGAAGCACAGTAAAGAAATACATTAATGTTAAAGTAAAGCTTGTGTGCAGTAGTTCAGATTGAAGCCTACAAAGACCCCCAACATCTAACTAAAAGCAAAAAAGACCCACACAGCTGCTGTATGTTGCGATATGTATGCTATATATTCTCATCTAACAGCACATGAATCTTCAGGGGAGTCAAACAGATCACACCGCTGCCGTGTGTCACCTTCTGGACGTCAAATTAACTGGCCAAATAGACCAGGAGTATGCCGGGTTGTACACACCACGAGAGAGACACGAGAGTTCTTTTTACTGATGTTTACTGTGGTTGCTTTCTTTCTTTACAAGCCTTTCCACAGCCACACCGTAGAACTGTGGAACAAAGTAATATAAAATAAACAGACTTCCTTACGACATAAAATATACATTTCGAAAATATAAACTAAACAAAACATACCACTTTGGCCTGCTAGTGCACAAACCGGTAACTAAATGCTTAATTTTCTTC
>JAQQAE010001426.1:0-25589 GCA_029823295.1 Pseudamia nigra
TATGTGTAGTGATCACCAGTTCATTGAAGACAATAAAATTGACCAACCCCCCCCCCCCAAAAAAGACTATTCCAAAGCTATTCAAAAAATAAATTAAAAATGAGCAAAAGAATCAAGAATGTTAACAAAAAACAAATTTAAGTTTTCCCAGCAGAAGTGCAGACCCAAGTTAAAACACACTTGTGGCTTCAAAAATATGATCTTATGACCTGAGGTGAGTTTAATCATTTTGATGAAACAAAATTCAAACATGAAAAAGCAAATTTCACACTGTCAAATCCAATCTATATCTAAAGCTAATTTAAGACTTCTAAGGCCTTACATTTATGACACTGGATTTAAGGCTACTACCCTCAAAGACTTAAATGGCTGCCCACAACACAGTCAAAAAGCTTTTAAATTCACTGCCATTAGCAAATTCTTCTTTTTCAGCTATGCAAATGATAAATTGGCACTCTAACTATTCAACTTTTGATGCTAACTGCCACAATATGTTTGAAAAGAAAAATAAATATGGGAGATTCATGTACCCCCAAAACTTTCCCACCTAGGTCTTTAATGACTAAAGAGCTCCCTGTGCATAAATTTTGACAGGAGTCTCAAAGACAGTTTCTACTTTGTGTAAATCCGTACAGGCTGTGTGTAAGATGAATGTTTTGCAATTTATCTTTGCCTCACCCACTGCATCTTCCAGCTCCTGACTGACTGAACACACCTGCTCCAGGTCATCAACAGTGGGTAGGGCAGAGACAACTGGAAAACATGCAGGACACCGGCCCTGGAGGCCCGGAGTTGAATACCCCTCATCTAGATGTTTTACAGTTCTGTAGCAGAAACTCTAACATCAGAATATCGAATAGAGTGGCTACAACACACAGCAAGGCCTGGCTGCTTTCATAGATGCATTGAAAGAAAAATAATCTCTGTTGATATGTGTCAGGCACTTGAGGATCTGTAAAGCTGCAAAGTGCTGAGGCAGTCCAGCGAATGTCAAGAAATGTTATAGAGAGGTTACCTACTTGAACACAGCTATGAGAAGGTTGACCAGCAGGATATTGGCTACCAACAGATAGCAGGCCATGATAGCAGGGACGATCCATGCGCCAGTCTTGCAGGGAGGCAGGGTCACCACCACCCCATCCTCTGTAATATTCTGCCCACAGGGGGCTGCACAACACCATAAAACAAACACTCCAGTTAATACAAGAAACAAGTATCAACTGGTGTGTAAAACATCTTTGTATCACGTTGAGAAACCAATATGAAGACATGTTAGGACTTTGTAGATGCACAACAGTTTCAACAGACATGCCAACACATTTGTAAAGAACATACATGGATAATTAAAATAAAATGTGTGACAAAATAAAAAATGTAGCACACTATGATGGTGGACATAAAACATTTAGGCACTTACTGCACACTGACATACGAGACAGACAAACAAAGAAATGAGCAGACCTGAAAGTAGCAACCAAAACACAAAACTACATTCTCTGCAAACAAACAAGAAGCATAATTTGTTTTTATGCTTCTTTGCTTAAAGAAGGGACTGGAAAGAGTGGATATTTCAATGGTAAGGGCTAATGTTCAGAGATGCACATCTGAAAACAAAATATATACAAAAACACATTCCTCATGTATCATCACAGTTTGTGTTCCCAATATATTTAAACATGTGGTCAATGTTTAAAATATATTGTCACATATGTGTGCCATAGCTTCATTCAGCAATGGTTGATTGCTTTGAATCATCTGAAATGTATTTAGGATACATAGTATGTTTTTTCCATCTGTGATGGTTCAGTTGCTGTGGCTTATCTGGGGAACAGTCAGCATTTGTTCTCAGCTTGTTTGCCTTTCAGATTCATTCTTTTCATTCTCATTGTTCAATTTTACACACAATGCAGCCCAAAGACAGAGAACTGAAGTAATTTTTCTATTTTTTAAATTTACCTTCAATAAATTTGGATTAAAAACTCTGACAACTGAACCACGTGAAAAAACAGATTATAGATGATGACAGGTGGCTGATAAATATGTATGTGGTGTGTTTGAGTTCTATGTCTACGTATCAGTGCTTACTTATGCTACATGTTAGTTATGTTGATAAAAAATATATTAGCAATGTTGCGATTGCTCCCGTGAGAAGCTGAGGGATAAAAGGGCAGGTGATATGGTTTATGTGACAGACTGTGTTGACATGGCAGGGTCACGTCTTCAAATGAAGTTAATCATAAGTGAAAAGACAAAAAAGGGTGAGGAAACATCAAGGGAATATCAAATTTAAATAGGCTGATAGTACCACTTGATGTTTGAACTGAAGTAAATACAAAGGACCAAATACAAAGACCATAAGGGTAACAAAACACATTTGAAAAGTGCTACTGCCATGTAACAGAGCCATTTGCCAGCCAGTGCCAAAATTATTCAGGATAAAGTTGCTTATTTCATACAGCCTTAGGTCACGCTACTAGTTTTTGGATAATGTAAAAGAAATGCCTGATAGATCACACCAGAAATTCTCATCAAACTGTTTTAAAATGGTCTTTGTTATGTGCAGAAAAGGGTGTTACAGTAGCTGACCAAAGACACCAAACGTGAGGGCAACTTTAACCTTGCAGCGTGGAGTTGCATGCACCCCTTAGTCTCAAGTGGCCTCTAGTGGTGGGAGTGGGCATGACATGGGAGTAATGTGAGGATGATGAAGGAAAGGTGGGATTGGTAGATGTGGTTAGACTGAGGTCTGTATCTATAGATTTACTGGGATTTGGACTGCTCTGGGCAATGTGGAATGGACCATTATTACGCCAGGTTCCGTGAGTTCGAAAGTAATTTTCGACCAGCCAGAGTTTTTCATTCAGCCTGTGCTGTAACTTCCTACTATGCATATCTGAAACAAAGAATGAAAACATTATTTCAGATCTCTTCTCTTTGGGCCACTCCTCACACTCTGTGCACACCGTCATATACAGTTTTCTGACATACAGATATACAACAGAACAGCACAAACATATACTCTCCCACTCACAGACACAGGCTTGGTTTGATTAATAAAGATTTCATTTGATCATTTGGAATCAAAATAACTAGTGTCACTTGATGCAGTTTGCATAAAATAATGTGAGGGCTAAAAGTTAAAGGTCCCATGTGGTGAATAAACATCTATATTTGGTTTGGAGGTTTATATAAAGTCCATAAAAATAGAAACTAGTTCAGAATAATCAATTTGGTCACCACAAAAAACAAGCTGTCGTGACTGTTTGTAACTTGTGACATCACAGGTCATGCTTTAATGCATTAAACCCACCCCGAAGCTTTCAGAATTCTAAATATGACAATAGACATTTTAAAGCAACCAATAATAGCCACACTAAAATTAGCCTTCACCTCCAGGATCCACTGGCCAATAGTATTGACAAATGTCTTTTTCATAAATTTGACCATAAAAGCGAATTATTTTGTGTTTACAGTGGATTATTAGAACATAATCCCAGGTCACCTTGGGAATGTCCTACTGTTCAACCAATCAGAGCATTTTCTTATGAAAAGAAGATGGTTAGGACACGTGACAGTAAGGGTGTCATCATTATGCCATTATTGTGTGTTATGCTTTGCTTCATTTTGTTGCCATTGCCGACAACTCCAGCAGAAATAGCACCGTAAACATTTGTTCCATGTCTCTGCGAGGTGAAGTATGAGTCTAGGGAAAGTTAGTCAACTCTTTAAAAAAGTAGTCAACTACGTGCGGCATTTTGACTAATAGATTAGTCGTGCACATCCCTACCTGACAGTGAAATCATTGTGTGTTGCACAGTGACTAAAAGGCAAAATAGCGCACTTTATTCTGTCACTGCTTAAGAGATACAGTACATGTAAGTGCTAACTTTAAGTGTTAAAATGTGGGACCTTTAAAATAAAGTAAAATCAATATGTTTGTAAAATGTGAACTGATGATGATAGCAGTTTAATTTTTTTTAGTTTCGTGTATGTCTAAAGGCAAGTCCTTCAGTAGTCTTTCAGGCGATCCTACTCTATATTTAATGTTTTTTGGCCTTTATTCAGAGTCTGTTCTCCGTTCATTTAACAGTAATTATGTCTACTCATCAACACAGGCCTTGAACTTACGGTCAATCTGGTCAGCAAACACCTCTCCGTAGATCATCCAGTAAGGCATGAAGAAGATGTTCCTCGCAAGCATCCAAGATGGGTCTTCGTTAGGGTTGAGAATGGCCTGTCGCGCCACCCCAAAACTCATCAGCACCACCAACATGATGATCACAAAGTACATCATGTCGATCATCTGACGGAGGGAGGATCATCAAAGACACAAGGGAAAGGGGAAGCATGTTAATAGAAAGAAGAATGGGAAAAAGAAAAGAAACAGATGGAGAGAAAAAGCATTAACGAGGAAACACAAGACAAAAACAACAGAAAACTTGAAGAATGGTGGTTTTTGTTGGTATAATTCATGGTTTCCATTTGTTATGATTAGTATCCATCTGAAAATCTAGGTTGGTCACTAAAAGTTAATTGGTTCTAGAGCAGCTTAAGATCATTTAAAATAAGGCATTAAAAACACATTTAGGTTGATTAGGTTTGAATAAGGATGTCAGTAGGGGACACCTTTCATTCGCGTCATTTAGATCCCACTAGCTTCTGTAGACAGTGTAACGTTATATAACGAAACTGAACAAAATGAAGTAACAAATCAATAAAATAACAAATAAAATGAGCTGAAATTCACAAAATCATTCATAAGGTGAATAGAAATGAAGAAAATAATCAATATAATGGACAAACATAAGCAATATAGTAAAACATGACCAAAATATATAATAAAATATTCAAAACATGAACAAACAAAATTACTACAAATGAATTAAATAATAAAGTGAAACCATGCTCGAGAAAGATGCAGAATCATGTATATTCTAACTTGTGTTCAAATTTGGTGGCATTAGCTCTGATAATGAAGTTGGCATATACCGAAACTATTTTTTAACTTCTATGACCCTGCGACCTGGACCTTTTGTCTCAAAAAGCCCTGTATGCCAAGTTTGATGAACCTAGCTTCATTTGTTTTAGACAGACAGAAGCCACAGACCGCCCTACTGACACTTTAGCTCCACTGGCATAGATAACAAAAGGGCAGGACTTGTTAAAGCTATTCCTTTTTTGTGGTTCTAGATAAATGTTTATTTTTTTCTTTACTGTCCAAAGGTTCTTTAGATTGTAAAAGTTTCCTATGCCTGTTCTAAACACTGAACAATAGGCAAATTAGAACCACATGATGTTTCTGTTTTACAAAGTCCCGCTCCCGCTCTTCTGGGTTACGAGACCTAACTTCAGAAAATAATTTACAGTCAATCACCTTGCAAATCAAATGTTTTGTTCCTGTTTGAATTATGCCATCACTTACACATATGATTAATTAAAAAAACAGTTTTGTGCAAAGCAGCTCAGTGGACCCCACTTCCATCACTTCACTCCCCACTTCACTCACATTCACCAAAACCTTGACAAATTTCACCTTTTTCTTTGAGAAAAACTCATTAAAATAATTACAGTCTGCTCGCGTTGAGCTGCAGAGACTCCTCAGCAGCCCTGAACAGACTGGAGAGAAACAGTTACAATGATGTCGCTTACATGCCTTTCAGGTTGTCATGTTTATAAATATGTATTTCCACAGTCTTATATTTAACAGTTTTATAACAAACTACAACTTTCTTGACTTTTAAAGTTACCTTTAAAATGTACTATTTTAATTCATAATTCAATTGGGATCAAAAAATATGTGTTGCTCACCATTGACTGTAAAGCAGTTTTTTTTTTTTTTTAAATTTATGTCCCATGGAGCAAAACCAGAGGAGGCAGAACTTAAGCACTCTAGAGCAGCAGGTGATGAATACTGTGATCCTCTAGTGCAATTCCACTTCAGCTTTCTTAAAAAACATTCCTGACCTGAACTGACTAAATCAGCATGGGGTGCTGTGGCATAATGTAATTACAGACTAAACAGCTGAGTGCCAATATCAATGCCTCCTCTCTCACTAATCCACTAATTACTGATTTTCATATCAAAGAGTGTCTGTGTCCAGAGGTTCATGTCAAATACACAGACATCAGACAGATACGGAACCAATTTTAGCTTTTGATCCATCTTGTCTCAATGCATGTATCAGCAACTCTGATCTCAAAAATCAAACAATGAGGTGAAGGCTCTGTTAATTCTAAATCAACACATACACAAAACCTTTCAAATCATGAATCTCAGGGCACTGCACAACAGGAATGATCAGGTTGTAAAATAGTAAAAATAAATACAGAGATGATGAGGAAGAAAGACAATGCGATAGCTCTGTGTAAAAATGGACAGACAAAAACATAAATCCTCACTAGGGCTGGGCAATATGAACAAAAATGTTATCAGGATATTATTTTTCTGTTAGCCAATATTAGTGCTTATGACGATAAACCATTTTTATTCCAAGTGTTAAGAATCAAACAATGAATTGTAGTTTGAAGGCATTTCTAAAAGAGTAAAAGATAAAAAGATGTCAAATATGCAATAAAAAGATGTAAAATGCTAACTAATAAAATGTGCGATGGGACAAATGATGTACAAGATGCAAAAATTATAAAACACACACATATAAAAGACATAAAATGCAAAAGGCATAAAAGACAAATGTCGATTTCTGGGTTTCTTTGTTTTTTACATATATTTAAGGGAAAATAAAGAAAATGAGCAAAAGTGAACAAAGTAAGCAAAAAAAAAAAAAGAACAAAAGGGAAGCAAAATAATCCACACAATGAAGAAAAGACAAAATGAACTTCAGAGATGCAACAAGATTAAAACATCTCATTCAACACAGATGTCATATAAGGCATATGAAGAATGAACACCAGACAAAGATGCACCTGTAATGAGATTGAGTGGTTTTCTGCATAGTTAGCCTGCTTATTTAATGCTCACATGTTGCAGTTTGTGAGATATTTAGCTTTCAGCGTGAACAAAACAAACCCCAAAGACAAAAGAAAAATGTACATCACAATACAGTTATCATGGTATAAAAATATATCACAAACAAGCTAATTATAAGTTTACCGCCCAGCCCTAATATCCACCCATGCCTCTTCTCACCATCTTGCCAATCATCATAACATAGGGACCCAGGTACTTGTTGACTCCAAAGATGTCAAGCAGCCGGATGTACCAATAGATGATGTTGACGCAATAGATGACACGTCCGTAGCTCATGAGGGGCGGCTCCTGGAGGCGTAGAACCATGCCGACTGAGAAGATGAGGATGGCCATAAGGTCTGTGATGTTCCAGTACTCCTGAAGCCACACCTTCACCTTCTGTAACAACTTCCCTGGTTCTGACATCAGGATCTGAGGAAGGTTTGGAGAAATTTTAGTAGACAGTAGAAAAGATGCAGAAGATGTGCCTAGTTTGGGCAAAGTAGATATTAACACAGGCGTAGGTTTGAACCAGAGCAACGGGTCTAGTGACATTTTCTGCAGCTTTCTAGAACATGGACGCTGGGGGTGGTTATGGAGTTACACCAAACGTGGACTTGGGAGACCCACTTCATACTGTGTATTTTTGTAAGTTTTGTATGCATCCAGTCCTCATTCTTCCCCCAACTTCAAGGCCATGGAGGTTGTCATTTCGTCATAATACCATGCACTTTGCACATCAATATGTGACTACTTGAGAGTGAGAATATGTTATTTATTTAGTTGAGCCAAAATTTTAAACATTAAACATGTGATTTTTGAGTTCTGGCAAATTGTTACCATGTCAATTTGTGCTTTTATACCTAAATTTATGTAGGGACAAAAAATGGACAGACTGATCAAGACACTGAGCAAAAATGAACAAAATAGGCAGCAAAATGCAAAAAAGGAATGGAATAATCAAAAAATGAACACAGTAACCCACAAGATGAAGAAAATAATCATGAAATCGAACAAAAATGAACAAAATAAACCAGAGAGCACAATAATTGAAATAATGAGCAAAAATTAATTTGAACCCCATCAAACAGTTAAATTTGTGCTTTGAGGAATTCTTAATGAATCAATTTATGCCATTAGTCTATAGCATAAAATTATCCCAAAACTGAGCAACATTATCATCGAGATTAAAAAACAATTGGTGAACTGTTAATGCATTAATATTGTCGTTTCTTCCGATATTTTTGTAGGAAAAAAAACAAATACAAGAAAATAATCAAACAAGTAAGCAAAAATGAACAAAATTCAACAAAAAGGGGAAAAACATTGCCAAACTGAAAATCTATTTAAAACATAGTCAAGAAGTTGAAAAAAATGAACAGCATAATAAACAGAGTGAAGACAGGACAGATTGTCTTAAATTTACAAACTACTAAAAACCATAATCAAGGAAATGCACAATAAAGAACAAAGGAATCAAGAAAATGAACAAAAATCAAGAAAATAATGAAGAATTCAGATAAAAAAACTCAGCAAAGAGACAAAAAACCTGGCAACGTAGGGTTTTTAGAGACCAAAAGTTAGATTATCATTTAATTTTTTTTAGCAGGGGGAGAAAACGTGCATTAACTACAATTAATGGGGAAAACTACACCTATGTATTAAAGGTAAAGTCTTGGAATTAGAGCGATAGAGCATAAATGCATTATATGAAGGTGGACACTAGAGGGCACTATGAGTTCACCATTCAGAGCCTGGAGCAGATGTTTGAGGAGGGATTTCTGTGCAGCTGAGAATGACATGACACAATGATTAATGCCTCTCATACAGTTACATTACAGTATTTTACTTGGATTATACATTTTTCTGTCTTGGCTGTTGCCTTCAGCTTCCATCTCTATCTCATACCTTTCCTGAACTTATTTTTGCTTCCATGTTTCCAATCCAATCCTTTTTTATTATTTATCACCAGCTGTTAACAATATAAGAATGTCATACTCTGGCTGTGTCCTTCACCAAAGACTTGAATCTACAGGTGACATTATGTTGACACGTGTGTTTTCAGGCCACTGGGCAGCGATGACAAATGCATTATTGTGTTTAATTTGTGCACATCTGCATATACAGCTCCACTGTACCTCTCTCATCTTCTCAATGCCATTGGTGAAAATGTAAGCAATGACGATCCATTCTTGAGGTGAAGGCCACAGATCCATCTTAACCAGGACGATGTAGTTGAATAGCATTAGGTAGCCCACATATGCCATCTGCATAAAAACACAGCGGAGGGAGATCATTCTTCAGTGCTGGGGGTGTTTGTGCTTTTCCTACATTAGCATACTATATATCAATAAACTTACCCCCCCCCCACCCCGTTCAAACAAACAGCTACTATTCAAAGGCCAAATGCATGTATCTGCCCAGAGTAAAGGCTTACTTAGTGAATGACTGACCCTAATTACATTTCTATTGAATGAAGTTTTTAAGTGGATAACAGACATTTAACGCCATGACACCTGGTCGCTCAGCCTCCACCACTGTCCTGAAAATGTCAATTATACGTCTCCTGTGGCTGTCTATTTAAATCCACGTCCAATGTCCACCTTAATTTTCCCTACATTCATTAGTGCATCACAGCTCATCTCAATCCAGACTAGATAAAAATATGATCACTAAACTAATCTATCTAAGCATAAGACCTGAATGAATTGATAAAATGTATACAATACAATCTGCTGCTCAAACACATGTCAAAAAGCTATATGACATATCTGGAATTTGTGACTTCATCAGTAATCCACTAAATAGCTAAAACACTGCATGAACAGATATGGATGGCAAGCAATTCTTTCTTAGAACTGCCTTTAACCCTTGAGGCACCTTTAAAATTAACATACACTTTCTACCTTTAGGTCCCAAAACTGTCTCTCATAAAAGTGCTGTAAAAATGTCATACGTATACAAAAATTATTACTTTCACCACATCAAACCTCCTCAACAACAAGGGTTTTTTCATGTTTTTATGCCCTTTTGTCATAAGAACCCCCTTTTTTTCAAGGGTAAAAACACAAAATATGCATTTTTTTTCTAAACATGAGGTGCAAAGTGGACTATTTCGAATGAGGTTATTACATCCTTGACCATGTCAATATGTGACATGTGGAAGCATTTTGGTTGTTTATTTAAACCTTACACTTCTTATCCTTAGGTCCTGCTCATAAAAGTGTAATAAAAATGCAGTACATACATATTTTTTCACTTTCACCACATCAAATCTTTTCAACAATTTCAGACCTACCCATAGATATAAGTTTTTAAAAAATTTTTTCAAAAAAAGTTGATGTTTTTATGCCCTTTTTGTCCTAAGTTGTCATGCGTTTTGTCATGTGCTTGTGTTAACAATATAACGCATGACCCACAGATCACTGTAAGCTGTGTTGCACATGCATATTCCCCATATTTGGCACACTAGTTCCACACCCTTCTGTGCTGTGGGCAGATAACACACTTTCTAGAGGGCCCTGAATGTCGCTCCTCCTCTTCCTGCTCCTGACTATGGACCTGGCCCCAGGTTTGTAGGACAGGGCTGGCTGGAGATTCATGGCTGCTGATCCTGGCAAGTGCAAAGTACGTTGGCTCTGGGGTCATGATAAGAGGAGGAAAGAACAGCAGGGCCTCTTCATGTGTGAGAGACCACAGGATTTTCCCATTACTTGATTTCCATGTAGAGGTGTCACTCCCTATGCCCTCTTCCTCTTTTTCCTCCTCCTCCTCCTCCTGCTTCAAGCAGCAGGGCCCCTCTGTGCCTGGCTGGAATTCCTCCTCTGATCCCTCCTGGCTCTCTGATGAATCCTCACTGCTGATAATATCCTCCTCAATAATGTTGTGTTCCATTTATCTCAGAACTCAAGAGGTCGGAACTGGGAGTGACATAAACTCTGAGCTAATCACATTTCCACCAAAGTTGGAAAAACATGGCTGCATGCTGGAAAGCTGGCTCATTTGAAGAAGAGATGACTTCCAAATGTGCACTCTACATGATCTGTACCTCATATAAAAACAACATGGATAAACACTGAACAGAACTATCTATATATATGACTGCCATAATATGAAACAAATACACGAGAAATTAGTGGCATTCATTTAGTTGTTGCAGCCATATTGAATTGTAAAGTTGGAGTTGGTGGGGTTGCTCCAACTTTCAAATTGGAATTCCAACTTGAGGGCTGCCTAGTTGAAATTTTTGACTAGGAACTCAGAAATTCCGACTTCTGAGTTCTGAGTACAACTGGAATGCACTGTAACCTTTTCAGTAACATACTGCTTAGTCCTCCGAGGACTGCAATACCTTTTCTGGTTTCAGGCTTCTGCTAGAGAAATGACAAGCCCGACAAAGCCGCAAACTATTCTTGCTTCAAACTATGGCATATTTGTGCACCTGTACAAACATGTTGCATCTACATAAATATGCTGCACCACCATTCATTAATGATAGATACTTGAACAGCACCATAGACACATTAAAAGGTACTTCAGCACCATGGACAATGCCATAAATCCATATCAATAGATTCTTTATTACCATGTACAGCACTATACAAATAAAGATTGATTGATTGATTGATAGCCTATCAGTGGTAAAATACTTCAGCACCATGGACAGTTTCAGAAAATAAATACTTCAGCAACATGGACAGCACTAGACAATTAATGATAGCTACTTCAGTACCATGGACACTGCCATAAATCCACATCAGTAGACACTTCAGCACCATGGACAGCGTTGTAGATTCATTCACAATCAAGGGGCAATGACCGGGGCTGTTCAGTGAGGCCAATGCAGAAGTAACTTTTAAGCTGTAATACCACCACTTAGCTGCTGGGCAACCGATCGTCCGGCTCCAAGAAGCTTTTTTCCCAGAGAGATATATTGGACTTCTATCTGAAAATACTAAGCGAATACATTTTTTCCATGGGTCATCATGCTCTCAAAATTTTGTTTGGATCCTAACATGGTGGTCCATCTTTGACTTTTTGCTCCATTATTAAGATATTACAGCAAATAATCCAACAAATCATTGCTGTGCTGGGGTTTGATTGACATGTCGCTATAGCAACAGCTCACTAGTGAAGTCGGACCGATTACGACTTTCATATCTTCTATTTAGTCAATATGTTCAAAGTTATACATGAGATATACTTGACTGCAGCGGTGGCTAAGTGTTTACACTAACAACACCATCATATGACATTGTTTGACACTGTATGGTGAAGTTTTAATGAGTCAGTAAGCTAGCAGCTAATATTATCCCATGTGTCCCCTGACATGAATGCTTCATGAGCTCTGCTGCTCCTCCAAATATAGTTACATCCTGTTTTTGGCTCCAAGATGCCATCCAGGAAGTGACAACCTGATTGGCCTCAAAAGGGCCCTTCAGAAACTAATGGGTGACATCACGGTCACTTTGTCCAGTAATATACACAGTCTATGGTCACAATAGGTACTCCAGCACCAAAGGCAATGCCATAAATCCATACCAATAAATACCTCAGGACCATGGACAGCACCAGACTATTAACGATAGATACAGTACTTCAGTACTGTGGATAATGCCGTAGATCCAACAGGAGAGACGAGGCTCTCTCTTGTTCAAGAAAAGACATAAGCAGAGCCCGTTTGACCTTTGATTATTCAAATTTCATACACACACAGACACATACACACCGAAAATATATTATCAGCCAAATTCACAGCACTCTTTTATATCAATCCCAACAAGACCATTCAGTATTTTTTTTATTGCAAGGTAAGGGAACCAGGCCTCCATCAAAACTTTATGTGATGAACCTCTGCTGCCCCTGGTGGTTCAGTGGGGGTCATGACACCTAAAACCTGTTTTTCCTGTATTTTGAAGGTAGATGCTCACACTCATTTGGTATTCATGAGCAAAACATTATAACATGTTAATGACAGTATATCAAAAATAGGTGTTATATTGGAAATCAATGGCACCAAAATGATCCTGAGGGTAAAGAGTGTATGCATAATGCATATCTCCTATTCTATACACCTTACAATCGAGGAGATCATAGAATTTTAAAAATAATAATAATAAACAAATTCTAGACAAGTTTCATACAATTAGCCATTAAACTGGCCGATAAATTGACAATCAATAGTGTTGCTCATTATATTTATTGTATTGTGTAATCTTGTTCATTTTATTCATATTTTTTCAAATATTCTTTAGTTTTATCTTAATTTCTGTTCATTTGGTTCATTTTATTTCTTTTTATTGATTTAGTGCTTATTTTGTTAATTTTTTATTTATTTAATGTGTTATTTCCATTATAGGACAAAGCCACAGAACCATTGGAGAGGGGCAAAAAGACCCTAGACCCATGGGCTGCAGACTGCTGCTCTTGATGATGGTTTTGAAAAACACTTGTATAACTCCAAAAACCAATTCACTGTATTTCATAACATTTACCATACTACTCATCAATTCACTGGTTTTGGATGTTGGTGAAGGTAAACATTTCAATGTTGTTTTGATGGACATTATAGCAGTTTATAATATATTTGTGTAATTTTGGGTTGCAAGAAGGAGAGCTAAAAAAAAAGTTTGGGAAACACTGTCATAAAATATTTGTATTGTAAATCAAACTTTGTAGAGAAACTGTGAGCCTGTGTTGGAGGTGGACAGTGAATGTGGTGACAGAGTATATGTACCTTGGTCTTGTTATAGGTAACAAACTGTCTTGGTACAACTTTGTTGATTCTATTTTTAAGAAGGGTCAACAGTGTATTTACTTTCTCAGGAAACTCAACTTTTTTAATATTTTGTAGGAAAAACTCACTCTCATGCACATCTTGCAATAAGAGTGTTGTGTCTTACTATACTGTGTGCTGGTTTGGACAGTAAATAAATGGAAATAAATCAGGGAAACTTGGTGAACCATGAATTACAGGGTTGCAACAGAAAGACTTGTACCACCTGACCGAGAAGGCAGTTCCAGTCATTTCCTACTGGTCAGAGGTTCAGATTTCCCAGTGTTAAAACAAACTATGCCAAAAACTCACGAGCAACAGAATAATCTCTAATTTTGTTTTGGTCTCAACATCACTGAAAATGAAATCATGCTTTCAGTGATTTTTCAAGGTTTACATAAAGATTTATGGTGGTTTTATGTCATTTGATGAGATCTTTAAATGTGTCCCTATGTCTTGTTCCTTGCTATAGTCCAAGAGTATGCCTGTGTATAAATGAAGAATTGCATTGAAGCAAGTAGGTGAAGTGATTTAAAAAATATCACAAATGCACTGGTGGTTTGTATCATGTACACTGGATTGCATGGCAGGAAAAATTCTAATCTGGTTAAAGGTAACAGTTGGACCCTGAGAAAATCTAGAATCTCGTCCACAAGCTCAATAATGGTATTCAGAGCAGAGTATTTTTCTTTAACCTGTAGGGCAGAAAGGAGAAGGGAGGAGAGGAGGAGGTGGAGGGTAAATAGCCAGAGAGGGGAAAATGATATGAAACACAAGGCAGTCAAAATGTTTCCTTAGCATATGTAAATTGCAAAATCCTTCCCTGTGATATAAGAAAATGTTTTTAAGAAACACTCAAACAGAAAGCCCCTCAGATGATGCAAAGGAAGCAAAAAAAAAAAAAAATCAGCCTATATCGGATATTACAGATACACACATATACACTACGCACACTGACAAACATAAGACTTATTGAATCAGTGCGGTACAGAATGATGTAAAGACCTGCATTTACCCACTTGTGTAAACACTAACCGTACGTCAAGTGACAATTGCTTATTGTCATTTCAGCCCAGATATGCCATCACTCAAGGATTTCAGAGCATTTACACCGTCAGCATAACATTGATGTTCTCGCAGCTATGCTTCGATCAGCCTCTACAACGTCCCCACCCCACATAAGCTGGATAATGACAGAGTGGATGTTTATGAAGACAGACACAGTGTAGAACTACAAGATCACTGCAGGGAGTCACAAATTGATGCTGCTGAAAAAAAAAAAAAACACTGCAGAAACAAATACTGACCGTGTGGAACCAGAACTTGACAATTGGAGCGTTGTAGAACTCATAGATCTTTCGTCCCATGGGGATGAGGCGGTGGCGGTTCTGGACTTCCTCAACATCCTTCTTCCTAGATGCCTCCGTGGTTACCTTTCCTAGCATTGCCTGGGGCAGATTAGGAACCGCACATGGAGCAAAGGCAGCAAGGGAAAGATATGAGGGGAAAACAAAATGGAAAAGGAACAGAGGGACACAGGAGGAGAAAGAGGAAAAGGAGTGGGGGAGATGCAGAGATATGTTGGTGATGGAGACAAGTATGAAAGGAAAAGGCAGAATGGGGAAAAGTCAGGAAAAAAGAGGAAAAGTGAAAAGTGGTAATGGTTAAATTATAGACAGGGTTTAATCTTCATTATCAAAGAAGCAAGCACAGGCAATGTCATCATTCCAAAATGTCAAATATGTGTGTGAGGTGGAGTGTCAGGTGAAGGCTGATAACACAGATGACGCGGACACAGACACTCATGGATTGTGTCTCAAACAACAGTAAGAAGCAGAACAGAGACAGGATAACAACAGAAAGAGGAAAGAAAAGGAAAAAAGATAAGACATAGATATTCCATTTAAATCTGGGACACATTTCCTTATCCATGAGAGAGGGTTTGAAGCCCGTTGTTTTATGGTCATGGTTTTATGTCGAAGCAACACAAGACCTTTGAGGGAGTTTACGAATAGAATTGTATTGTATGTGGATATATATATATATATATAGCAGACCTCAACTAAATATAATGTTTGAAATTCAATTAAAATATTTCATACAGCCACACAATAGGCATATTGGTGTGAAACCACCACTAGGACAACCATAATCTGTATCTTTTTTTAACTATAGTATATTTAAGAGACTATTGCCCATTTAAAAATTATAGCACATAGATAGGGCTCTAAAGATGGACACAGTCAGATGCCAAGGTGTAAATCACACCATGCCTTTACTGCATGGGACATGCATTATACAACCAGCAAGTGGACACAAACTCTTTTACAAACTGTAGCATTTATCACAGTGTGGTTTATCTAAAGCATCTGAGGATAGGACAATACAATCTCCCTCTGTGGTGTAGCAGTCTGTGTATCTCTGTATGAATCTTGGTAGGATTCATATGTGTCTGAAAGTGCATTTGTACAGCTAGAAGCCAGGGTAAACAGGAGGGCGCATTGCAAATGCATCCTTTGGCACCAGACTGCTTTGTGCCTCAAGGACTACATGTGTCAAATGCCCTGTTGTGTATGTCTCTGTACTGGCTTGCAGGCTGTACTAAATGCAGATGGAGAGTATGTACAGTAGTGCTGAAAGGCGTTCAACCTCAGTTCAATCAATAAATGGGACAACCTTGGATCCTGTTTGCCTATTAACTTTGCCTTAAACCCCACTCTTAATTTCAGTGTGCTAACTGGATCCGGGTATTATCTCCAGAATTGATTGGATTGAAATGGAACGAGTCCTACTCCCTGCTGTACATCCATGTCTATGCAAATGGACCAGTACCAACTCTTCCACTGCGAGCCGGGAGAAGGTGCTCAGACTCTGCATGATTTAAGCTCTGCAGCAGCAGGCAGACATGGTTATATAATGCACAAGCCTGGGCCTCCCATGCTCAGCAGCCATCATGCTGAGTGGTATGCTGCAGCAAGCCATCACTGATGGGAGAGTGTGAGGGGCAGCAATCGGCTAGCATAAGGTACAGTACCTCAATCAGAACTGAGCTTGGAGAAAGAAAGAGAAAAAGAGCTAGAGAGAGGGGGAGCGAGGGTGGAGGAAAAAGAGATTGAAAGCAAAAAGGAAAAAAGGGGGCAAAAGAAGTGGAAACCTTGGCACAGAACAAGGGGGGCTTAAGAAAAGCCAGAAAGAAAAAAAGAAGAGGAGATAGAAGGAGAGAGAAACATACACGAGGGAACCCACAAGCGGCGACAGACTGAGACGCTACAACTCCACAACTAATGTCTTTGCTAAGACGACAAGAAACAGGAAAGGCCGTTCTTAACTGGAAGGGTCCAGATGGCCAGAGTGAAGAAACAAATATGTGTGCGGAGAACTGTGTGCCTGGATGTGCACATGTTATTCTCATTGTGGACAGCAATAACATTGAACTACACTTAATCCACAAGAGATATTAATAGAAGACACAGGATCTGTGCAGTGATCAGATTTAAAATTTGAGTAATGCATGTGTTTATATGTCTGCAATTTGACTATATGTATAGATTCAGAGATGTGGAGGGTGGGTTCTCTCACCACGGAGTTGTACTGCGCCTCACAGTAAGATCTTACTGTGAACTCCATGTCCTCCTCCTCCTTCTCCTTGACTGGTTTCTCAGGCTCCTCCTCCTCCTTCTCCTGCAAATAAGCCTCCTGATCCTGCGGCATGTATGACATCTCATCCTTGTTCTTGAACTCTAGACTCAGGATGGACGGTGGCAGAAGCAGCCCCAATATGACCTTGTTTAGAATTTGCAAAAAAGCAAGAGGAAGAGGAGGCAAAGTTATGGAAAAGACCAAATGTGCCAGCAATGTGTAGCTTTGTGAACAGCACTGCAGAAATAGGACACACAGAATCTGTCACAACCCAACCTTCCTAATGATTCCATGGCTCTTATATACAGAACTCACGTTTTCTTATTTTAGCTTTGAGAACATAATGGTCCAGCCTCCAGACAACCGAATAACATGGATTTGATATTAATGAGAGCCCAGGCAAAGGTTCTGATTGTGGAAGTCAATTACAAAAGCATTAGCCTAGACGGGGAGCAAGCTGCTGTGAGTGCTGCCATGATGGATAAGAGTGATGCACACTCACAGCACATAAAAGGGGGCAGGCAGCCTGTAAACGCTGCACATACATAATAGTCAAACATGAAAAAGTGAGAGCAGAGTAGTTAAAAAGGAGATGAAAGAGAGCAGTGTAATCAAGTGTCTTCTTATCTCGTGAATCAGCTGTTGATTTTATTCATTGACTATTGGCTTGTAGTTGAACTGAAACTTAATCCATTTAAGATAAGTTTGTATCAAATTTTGATCAAATGACCCATGGAGAACACACATGTCTACTTCTGATTTAGGAGCAGCCACGATGATTGAGTAATGAAAAGAGATTACTTCAGGTGGATGAACGTGTCAGAAGGTAATATCTCAGCTTCCCTCATCATCAGTCATGTTGAGCGGTTGAGGAAAAATGCCAATAGTTTGTCAGAATTACTGATGTGTGAGGAAATCAGTGTACTCATCTTATAGTCCATTTGTAACCTTCAGTAAACATATTCTGATGTGAGTCGAAGTAGCCATGGCTGAAGCTGACTGGTCCTCACAGCTATAGCAATTCCTACTGTACATGTGCACACATTATTTTGACAGCATTTTGACGATGTTATTTTCTGTACATCATAAATCCCTGGAGGCACACAATCTTGTTTGTTCAACTTGTGGTTTCCTTTCTGACTTTCTGCACCAATGAGCATGCCTTAGCTGTGTCTGTACACACTTTTAACTCTTTTCCACCTTCCTCTAAAGGACAATCCATACTTAAAGCTCTTGTGCTCTGCTCTGCTGGTCGGTCCAGTCATCCAATTTCACTCTGTATATGTATGATTGTGAATCCAGCTGTCCTTTTAGCGACTCCCAGGGGAACTCTTCATAATAAAAGCTTTAATCTCTCTGGTGTGAGTAGCTGCCTCTTGACCAAATGCTACAGTAGATATCTAGAAAAAGCCACAGAAGCAAAAATTGAAGTGAAACCTCTTTCCCTCACCTCTAAAGGTTCATCACATAAGCCTAACTATAAAATATGCAAAACACAATTTCAAAGGCTATTTTCTAATTAAGGTCTGTTGTTCTGTTCCCATGGGGTTTACAGGCTGATACTAAAGCAGTAATAGCAAAGGTTTAACAAGGAATTCATTTCACTGCTAATGTTATGGCATAGAATAGTCATCTAATAAATCCATACTACCTGATTTTACACAACGAGTAGTCAAAGTCTGTCCACAGAAGGAAAAAATACACCTGCATAGACCGTGTTATTATCATCATTGCTGATTCAATAATATTTCATTTTGGTATGTACTTGTAATGTACACTGCCAGTTGATAATTTGGACAGATCACGCTATACAAATCAAACTTTATTTGTATAGCGCCAATCATAATCGCCAATTATCTCTAGACGCTATTCACCAATTCACAACACTTAAAATAGATGGTTTTGGTGACTGCATTTAATGACACATTCAAAGTTGTTGAAAATTTTGGACTGATTCCATGAAAGGAACCTGTATTAGCGCTCCAATTAGAAATCGATTCCCACAGTGGTAATTTGCAGGTACTGCAAGTCAGCCCAGAAAGTATTTTCAACTTTGATAAGAGAGACATCTCTAACGCTGCTGCCAGGACACATACAGTTGCAAAAAAGACTGGAAATGACCCTTTATATGACCCATTTGTGTTTTGACATGATTTCTGGCCAAAATACGGATTTGTACAGAAAATGTCTACCCCCATTCCTCTGCACAAGAAATGTGGTGGTCTAAAGCACATTAAAGTAAGACATTGCATCAGTTACCTCTTGACAAGCCACACCTGTGATTTGAAAACAATTCCGGGAAACTATACTTCATGACTGTGGTGACAGAATGAGTGTGCAAAGCTGTCAAAGCTCAATGGGGTTACTTTGGACAATCTAAAATATAATAAAATGTTCTGGCTTTATTAACACTTTTGTGTTTACTGCATTTTCCGTATGTGTTCTTTTTACAGTTTGGATGTGTTCAGTATTAATGTACAATGTTGAAATTAATAAAAATAAAGGAAAACACTGAAGGAGAAAGTGTGTCCAAACTTTTGACATGTAGTGTACAAGTATTTAATGGTAATAAAACATACAAAACGTACTGTGAGCCAACCATTTCCTATCTAATTTTAATATGTTATTAACCCTTAAAGACCTAGCCACAAGAGTTTTTGGCATGTCTGACTCTCCCACAATTATTCTGCTCATAAGTGCAAATGAATGGATTTGCCAATGATGGAGTATGCTTTGTGACAATGCTGTTAGCAGTCATCTAGTAGGTCTTTGAGGACTGACCTCTAATTATCTTCAGACTTGTACAAAGTTTGGAATGATTTTCCTCTGAGAAGTCAATTGTGGTGTTCTACTGGGATGCAAATGTGTTAAGCTTATATTTTATTGCATCATTATATTGGTGACTTGTCTACTTTTACTGTCAACTGAATTATTTTGACCCAATCACAGTTATGCATAATCGTCACAAGTTATGTATAAGAACTCTTCATTGGTAAAACTAAATTATATTTATTTGGCAAACACACATTGCACCAGTGTTGAAGACTGAATACAGATTTCCCTGCTACTCTGTCTGTTTTCATACGATCCTGTACATAACTTAGATTATAACAAATATAAATTTTACATTTGACATGTTTTTAATATTATGACAATGACAATATTATGGTATGCAGTGATGTGATGCTTCAGCAGGCCTCTACAGTGCCTGTGGTGTGTGAAGTACCTTACTTAGACATTATTTACAGGACGGTCAACAGCTACATCCTGCTTGTTACAGTGTCAGACTTTCATGTACAACCAGTCTGTTCCTGTTAGGCACTCTGTACAGGGGATTTTGTACACTTTTGCAGAGAGGTAAGTTAAGTTCTCATTTCTTTTCTTGTTCCACTACAGTCTGGAGGGGATTTGACCATTTTAACAGCTGCCTGACTCTCAATTTCAGAAGCTGTTCCCAAGGACCTCCAAAGTCATGGTGAACTGCACAGACATTTTATTTAAGAAAGGCAATGTTTTTCTTTACCCACAGTTTATTGAAAACATCTACCCTGCTTCTTCTACCTTCAGGCCTGAGTTCTTGCGCATGCGCAGACGTCCCATCCACATGTCGGTCAGCAGCATCTGACTGCAGGTGTGAGCGATGAAATCTCGGTGTTTAGCCGCTACTGCCAGCTGCAGGCAGGTGGCGTTGCTCCAGTTCTTCAGCTCGTATGTCAGCAGTTTCATGGCCATCTGCTCATCCTGTTTATAGGACTGGTCTAGGAGCTCCACCGCCAGCTGGCCAAACTCTCTGGGAAATTATAAGGAGGACATATACAGGCAAACAGAGACATGAACAGAGAGTAATAAACACTGTCCAAACACAAAGATGTAATTTAACTGGTTATGGCATCACCAACCATCTGGTCATGCTCTCAAGGAGATTAGAACTACATATGAACATTAGCACACTTAAGCAGAAACATTCAGAGCATTTTGTAAGTCACACAGCACGTTTACACAAGGGGTTCCTCAGCTCCTAAAACACTTTGAGGCAAATCTCACTCCGTGATCGAGACATTATAATTCAAGCGATCTTAAATTTTTATTCACTCATACTCATCTTTCTATCTTTCCTGAGATAAAGAGGTTTATATTATCAGATTAAGGCTTTAACACATCCTATATACTGTATCAGTGATATATTTACAGATATGGACATCTTAAACAAAATATGCAAGAGTTCTTCAACTACTGAAGCAAATTATATATAACACAGCATACAGTGTACAGTTAAATATACAGAACACACAAATAATCTCATATCCATCTCACACCATTATAGCTGCAATCAAATATAAGGTGCCACCCTTTGTGCTAATAAAAATACAAATCAATACACTTATATGAGATTTCAAAGCCTTTAAAACAATTCAGACAGAAACACGCACACACACACACACACACACACACAAAACTATTGTACAAATACACAGGACAAACAGGACAATACTTGACTGTGGAAACGATCTCTGCTGGAGTTTTATGTATGCTGCTGGCGTTATGGAGAATATGAACTTCATGCACTGTGGAAGGTTGTTGTGCTTTTATAAACTTCATTTATTTTATCCTATATGACAGACTATACGATAAAAATTTAAATATTGACAATATTTGCACAACTTGAAAAAATCCACTTCTATTCCTACACAATATATACACTAAAGATGCCCTAACTTCACATAACCATCCCCTGAGTTCACACATAAACCTCCCCTCTCTCACACACATACAGTACACGCACATACAAACACCAGTACAAACAATGTAAAGATTACATGAAGATGTAAAATGTATGTACTCTGCAGGCAGCCAGCCAAACTCTCTGTGGAAAGCGTACTCGATATATGTCAGCTCTGTCCTTTGAAAATGTGTTTGAGCAGGAGGAAGTGAGACGGGGAGGAGGAGGGAGGGAATAGTGCTACGCTGCATTTGTAGCATCTGAATTTTTTCTCCTAATTAACATTATTTCAGGAGCCAGCATTTCCACTTCTAGGTGATTACTTCAGTCTCAACTTCTTAACTAAAAACTGCATGTGCTGTTAGAGTTCTGTATGTATGTCACTCAGCTTCTCATGGGAACACAGAGTCTAAAACAGATCAGATTCCAGGAAAGAAAGCATGTTAACATGTTTGTGCATCTGTATGAGTTGGAATGTAAGGATCCATGTCTAGACTCAGTCCTTCATGAATCATTTAGAGGAAAAAGTTTCCAAAGATACCTTCTACTTAGATCTGTAAACTCATACTATGTAAGGTGGGCTTCCTCAATTTTGCCTCGTTGACTCCTCAATACTCAGTTATGACCTAAAAATCAATCTTGCTGCTTCATCTTGAAAGATGTTTTAGTTGTGCAAGATGCACATTGAGGAGTGAGGATCCAGGACTGAAGAGGCTGCACTGAGGAGCTATAAGCGAGGATACCACACATATCCACCGCAGAAACAAGCAGACCTATCCCATGTAGGAGGTTGTGTGACCCATGGCTGGATTATACAAAAAAAGAGCAGAAAATTAAAATAAGCAATTTAAAACACACACTGGGTGGCTCATGTAAAAAAAATAAAAAATAAAAAATGCATAAAAGCCACTGGCAATTATTTGGCATTAATGCCATTCACACCAGCAGTGATGCAAATTTGCAATAGTTGTGATGTGTGTTCGACAAAGGTTTAAATATTTTTGCATGAACACATTCTCCAGAAGAAACATGTCTTCCAGTCATCCAGTGGTCCGTCCGTCCGTCCGTCCGTCCGTCCGTCCGTCCGTCCGTCTATCTATCTATCTATCTATCTATCTATCTATCTATCTATCTATCTATCTATCTATCTATCTATCTATCTATCTATCTGAGAAAGAGGAATAGAGAAAAAAATGTATAAAAATGCTTCATGTGTGTAGAGACCTTAACAATGATCACATGGGCAATCAGTGTTTTCAGTAAAATGAATGTATGACATCCCAGCACCCCTACTGACACATTTCCACATGTTGTGACTTAAATTAGGTGTTATTCATAAGCTTTCATGTACGCTCATCTGACAAAAATGATAAATTACTAGTACGGTATATTGTAACTAATGGTGCATTCCAGTTGTACTCGGAGCTTGGAATTTTCAGATTTCAAGTGGCATGCCCCCTCAAGTCGGAATACCAACTCACAAAGTCAGAGCAATCACACCAACCCTGTCTTTACAACTCAATATGGCTACCACTCGAAACAACTGAATGAACTTGAATGAAGTATTGTTCAGTTTTTATCCATTGCATATTACTATGCTGTTTGTATGTGCAAAATGCCACATATAGATGTTATCACATAGAACACACATTTGGAAGCTGTCTATGCTCCAAATGAGCCAGCTTTCCATTACCTATCTATGTTTTTCCAACTTCACAGCTGGAATGAGATCAGCTCAGAGTTTACATCACTTCCAGGTCTGACATTCAAGTTCTGAGGAAAATGGAATGCAGCATAAATAACAGACAGATGATGCAGCTCTTCCACATATTGAAACAACATGTATTTAACACAATGGAATCAGGGAAAGGATGCTTCATTATGTCAAATGCCTGTTTCTTCGGCTCCTTTTCCCTCGAGTTTCATCCTTGACTCCTCTGCCTCATATATCTGAGGGGAGGGACTAAGATGAGAAGTGAGGAATCACGTCTAGGACCTGAGGCGGTACTATGGTAGGATCAGACACACTGACAAACAGACATAGATGGAACATTATTCATGTCACTCACCTGGAGTTGTGGTTCAGTTCCTGGGAGATGTCATCCACCATGTCATTCTCAGATGCTTCGTGAGCCATGGCTTTACACAGCTTACAGGCCACCAGCGCTTTGGCCATGGCCTCTTCACCGTGCTGCCAGAAGAACAGCGCCATTTTCTGCCGCTTCATGAGCACAGCCCACACCATCAGCTCGTGGAAGGGAAAAGGGAAGTGGTTGATTTCGGGGTCATCCAAGTCAATGTCCACCTCCTCCTCCCGTTTACGCGTCGTTTTCTGACGACCTCTGCGGATGGGCATGTCATCCTGAAGCATAGTGAAGAGCGGAAGAAGGACAGCGAGGTCTTTTAGAGCTGAGTCGTCTTGTAAGATATTCAGTGCTATGAATACAAACACTCAAGTGCTGTTGGTTAGTCACTGTTTTCTATTGATTTCTACAAGTTATTCTTTAAAGTTGACTTTCCTAAATTTAAGTTTGGGTCAGGGAGTCTTTTTTAACAGGTCATCAATTTGTTACTTGGTGAATTTGTTGATGATTATTTTGTTTTGTCGTTATTTGTTAATCTTTTGTTAATTTTTGTCCATTTTGTACATGTTCTTGATTGTTATGTCAATTTCCTTGTTTATTGTATTCACTCTTGTTCATTTTGTATTTGTTAATTTTGTTCCTTCACTGCTCATTTTTTTCCATTTTTGTTCATTTTATTTTGTTCATTCATTGATAATTTTGAGTATTTGTGCTCACTTTCACAATAATTTTCTTAACTGACATGTTCATGATAATTTTTGTTTTTTTGTTCATTGTCTCAATTACTTTGTTAATATTTTTGTTCATTTTTATTCATTTTTATCATTGTCATTATTATGATGTATGTTTTGATTGTTGTGATTGTGTTAATTATTATTCATTAATTTTTGTTCATATCCACTTTTTTTTATTATTGTATTCATTCTTATCCATTTTGTTTTGTCAGTTTGGTTCCTTATTGTTAATATTTTTGTTTTTCTATCCATTATATTATATGCTCTTTTTATTCATTTATTAGTTTTTACTCATTTTCACAATTACTTTCTTAATTGTTGTTGATTTTGTTCATTTAAACAAAAAATCTTCACTTTTTATTCACTTTCTCAATCACTTTGTATTTGATTTATTTAAATAAAGGTTAAATAAAATAAATAACATTTTTTATTAATTATAGTTTCCATCATTATCCATCTTGTTTCATTGATTTTGTTCCTTATTGTTAACATTTGTTCATTTTCTTTCTTTTTTGTCCATTATATTACATATTCACTCATTATTTTGCTTATTTTTGCTCATTTTCACATTTTTCTTCACTGTTTTTGTTCTTTTCCCCCAGTGTATTGTCTCAACCACCCTGAGGCCAGACATCCTCCTGGTGTCAGAGGAGACAAAGAGCATCATCCT